>JZKD02S2245665.1:25279-37052 GCA_000966675.3 Picea glauca | reverse complement strand
GATCAAATCATGACATCCAATATCCCACATCACCACACATGACTTAATCTTTTCCATTGTCTCCAAAAGGGTTACCCTCCTTCCAAACAAGGGACTATGTATATCACCCAAACCTCGTAAAGTGGAAATAATAAGCTGAAAGGCGTCCCTCATCACATCATCCTCATAAGGAGCATATGTTGCTGAGATCGTAGTGATCTCAGTAATGCATGTGGCCACAGTAAGTGACACACCTCCATCTTGGTGTCTCAACAACTTTGGCATAACTAAAGCTTCCCTTAATGGGTGTATTGCATCCAACATAATCTGTGAAGGAGATTGATCCACCTTAGATAAAATCTCTGCTGCTTTCTTGAGAATTTTAAGAAGAGAGGGAGTGACTGAAGCTTCATTCCTACCTCGAATACCTGTTGTTCCAATTGATTTTCCATCTTTCCTTCATCTGCTGTCAATTTTGGCCCTGTGCTTTTAAAGGACTCCTCATCTGCTGCTAATTGGGGCTCATACCAATCTGGATGTTTGATGGTGCAAAATTCTTTGAATGACATGGCTTTGTTAAATGCCTCACCAAACGCTATATACTCCCTGAAACAATCTGTAAACTCCTCATCTATCTCCCATAGATATGGCCACTGATTTGCCATCTGAAATTTTTCTCACTGAGTCTCCTTCAGGCTGGGAGGATACAACGCTCTGATACCACTGTAAGATCCACAAATGGATCTTTGCGGAAATTTTCAGTTTTCAATGTTTCTGGTTGAGAGGTTTTATCAGACAATTCGCACTTGTAGTTTGTGGAGCTTGTGTTTTGGGTTTATTGTTAAGTGTGATTGCACAATTGGTTTGCAATGATAGATCTGAATTTGAACAATAATAGAACACATAGAAACAACAATAGAATAGCCACAAAACTCAGATCTGAATTTTATTTAATATATAAGCTGACCTTAGTACATGAGAATAGCAGATCTGGAATAGATATAGAAGAATCGAAGTTGTGGCTGATAGCACCTCCAAAATACAATAGAGATCAGAGAGTCTGGCTCCCAAAAGCCTCCACAAGCTGCATGTAGGAGATTTAAAGATCACACTCTTTTCCTTCTGCTCACTGCATGAACCTTCTGGCTGAGTTGCGCCCCTCTCTGGCTCGAAACTCCTTAAAAAATTCGGTCTCACTAGATCTAGCCTCCAAACTCCAAGAAATGGCTGCAAACCTATAGATCTGATGATGAGTAACTCATATGAGACGATTCCCTGGCTGTAGATGACAAATCTGACTACCAGTCACTGGATCTTAAACTCTCAATGCACCCTCCTTTAGGAAATTCGCCTAGCTTTGCTAATAAATAAATATGGCTACTGAAAATCCCCCAAAATGCCCAGGAAAGTCGCTCTAGTGATGGCAAGTGCATACAAGGTGAGATCTCTCCAAGATCTCAACTGTAGACCCCAAATTGAACCTCCTCATCTTGGATAGTGCGCCCCTCCTGCAGAAACCTTCCAACAGTGCACCCCCCCTCAAAGATAATAGTTGAAGTAGATCTGAACTGAATAGAATGACAAGGGTGGAATCTTTCACCACCTTGGCCAAGCTAGGACTAGTAAAGGAGGGATCTTTCACTTCCGTGCTGATCTCTAGGGTTTGTCTAGTCAAAACCCTCAAAACAGTCAAGCTGCTAGAGCTCAAAGATACAAGTGAAGTGATGATCAACATAATTAGAGAATATGAGCCCCTATCTATCTTTTATACCCCTTTTCACCTTTTTCCTCTCAAGTGACTTTTAATTCATCTTTAATATTTTCTCATAAAACCACTTTATTAATTTAATGAACCTTTTTACTCCAAAAAGTGATTAATTTGCCTTTATGACTTCTCCGGCCACCGAAAGTCACTTTTCATCATCCAATCCTGTAGATATTTTCGCCCTGGTTCCAACGAGCTCTTACACTAGCTTATTTCTCCAAGAAACAAGCTCCAAATATTACCTTAAGTGTAATTAATTAAAATATGCTCAATAATAACCGAAAATTATGGAAATCGTTGGAATGCCACGGAACCAAGAGCGAACTGTGCGGAAATGATCCTGATGATGAAAGATGGTGAATGGGCTAGCCTGGGCCCCATATAACTTCTCCAAATCGCTCGAGCGCACTGTTATCCTCATTTTACTCCTTTGGTTAGCCTGACATAAACTCATAAGGTCGCCTTTGACTGCAAGTCAGGGGAATCCAAAAATGGGAACATTACAACCAACCATGATCCTCCTCAAATTTCTAAATTTCATGATGCATTTCTTGAAGATTTGGAGGAATATTTTTGAAAATGAACGCTTTAAGCATGATAGATTTTCAGATGTACTTGTTTCTTCATGTAATGAAAAAGAGGGCAGCCAAGGGGATGAAGATGAAGATGTTATTTTTCAGATTGGTAGTCATAATTTGGGTGTGGATTGCTGGAAAGTTTATGGGGATCCCATCTATGATACCGATTTGGATGATTCTTGAGGGGAAAGTGCAGTTTTTTTGCTTTTGGAGCAGCCATCTTTAGTAAGTGCATTTTCAGAAAGTTTCATAATTAAATTTCCAGCCATGTTTTCTTATGGATAGTTTAGAAAATTTTCAGATTAGAGAGCATGTTGTTGACAGAGAAAGTTTATAAATTTCTTTTGGTAATTTTAAGCCATGTATAATGAAAGATTTTGCTGTTTTATTTCATCCTATGGGGCATGTGTATGACAATCAAACTTCCGAATATTTTCAGCCACATTGTCTCATAGATAGAGAAGATTTTTTTCTATTTGAAGGGTATAATTTCATTGGTGAAAATGCAAAAAATTTCCAGCCATCATTTTCTCCAAATTTTAATGAATCTGTGTATGAAAAATTGACATTAGAGGATCGTTTTGGGGCTGTAAATTGCATAGGATTTGAAGGTCTTTATAGCAGAAATTTCCAGCCACTTCTTTCCTCGTCTTTTTCTCAATTCATGAACGAAAATCCAGCTGGGAAATATGTTCTTAGGCTTGAAGTTTGCTTGAGGCAAAAGGGTTTCTAGTTTATGGTTTGTTGTGAAAATTTCCAGCCACACAGAAGGGGAAAGAAGCCCTAAATTGGGAGCAACATTTTTCCAAATAAGAATTTTCATCTCATGTTTCATCTACATTTTTGTTGGAGGGCAGCAAAGATGTGGTTTGCATATTTTTTGTGGAGCTACCTCAAGCTTGGTTGTGTAAAGATATGGTTGATGTTCATGGGGGCAAGGAGGCCACTTATTGGAGTATGTGGATCAGCCTTTTGAGATGCATATGGTGCATCATGGAGACCTTGTGTGGAGCAAGGATTCATTATCATTGTTGTATTGCAGCCCTATCCAAGAATGGATAGAGAAGTCTTGCGAAACTGCATACCAACTGCGGCATATGTTTGACTCTCATCTATGATCTAATGATGATTTTCAGCCATAATGTTATATATTTTCCAGCTCATGTTTATTTGGTGATGAACATCTCCCTGTTTTGGTTTATTACCAAACACAAGGGTAAACTTTGTCATAGATGAAGCACTAGCTTGGCTTCATTGACTCTATGATCTTACCTAGCTCTAGTGCTTCTTTATTTTAGAGTAGGTGTAGAAGGTATAAGTTCTTGAGAGCATTAGAGTAGGATGAATAAACTCAACACATGTGAGCATTAATTTACTTTCATGCATATTTTTGGCATTGTTGTAGCCTTGGTGATGTATCTAAAAAGAGAGAGACAGAGAACAAGTATGTGGTGTTTGTGGATGTTGATTTGTATCCATCCCACTACATGTTCTTGCCTCTTCTTTCTTCTTGACAGGTTCAACCAGAGATTTCTGGGGTTTTCATACCCTCCCAAGAAGAGTGCATGTCCCAAAGTTGGAGCTTATTGTTACAACTCATATTGTATAAGGTTCCATCTTGTGATTTTCATCAAATTGAAGGATATTTGTTGATGGTTCTCTTGGAGTATTGGATCGACTTGGGGGGATACATCTTCATGAAGCCCCTTCTTCATTGCATTTGACCACTTCACTTGACATGCCTCTACCCAAAGCATCAAGGGTAGATCTTGGTCATGTAACATTGCCCTGGTAACCTAAACTATGGTCCAGTTCTTCCTTTCTGTAACCCCATTCTGCTGTGGGTTGAAATGCACTGTCAACTCCCTCTTAATCCTTGCTTCTTTACAAAAGTTCTTGAACTCGTTGGAGGTATACTCACCCCCGTTGTTTGACCTCAAAACCTTGATATTCTTCCCTGTCTGATTCTTCACCAGAGCTTTGAACTCTCTGAATCGACTGAAGACTTCATCTTTGGTCTTCATGAAGAAGATCCATGTCCTCCTGGAATAATCATCAATAAAGGTCATGTGATACCAACAACCACTCGTAGATGGAACTGACATTGGTCTATACACATTTGAATGTACTAGGTCCAGGATATCCTTGGACCTACTGTCACTGCTTGAAAAAGCAGCCTTGGCATTCTTGCCAAGTGCACAACCTTTGCATACTCACTGGTGTTCAGTTCTAAACTCAGGAAGACCTGTAACCATCTTCCTTAATATTGGCAACGCTTGCTGATGTAAGTGTCCTAGCCTCCTATGCGAAAGCTCGCATAGGTTATCACTGTCATGTACTAGGGCCTGCGCTAGCCAACCGGTCAACTGATAGAGACTGCCATCACGAGTACCAATGATATCTGTGGAGTCAAGACTCAATCCCTTTGGCCAAGCGAGAACCTGACCATCTACGAATGCTACAACATACCCTCTGTTCTCCATGACAAAGATAGAAAGTAGGTTCTTCTTTAGTCTAGGTACATACAACACACTCATCTTGAGAGGTTTTTCGGACTTCAGCTGAAACGAAGCTGTGCCAACTCCCTTGACTGCATACTTGGCATTATCACCAAGTTCCACTTGCAATCGTGAGTTCTCCTTTGTCAAATTAGTGAGTGGTTTCTGTGATCCTCTCATATGACGAGAAGCTCCACTATCCACCAACCAAGTCTCCATGGTGACCTGCCTAGAACAAAAATCTGCACAATTGTGTCTCAAGGAATGACTCCCTCTCTTCCTTCAAAGTCTCTGCTCTGATTCCATGCCAATTTTCACATGCAACTCTATGTGACTAATTTCAGATTTGAAAATTGCTTCCTAGTGATCTAACAGTAACCCTAGTTGTTATCACTGAACAATTTTACACTGAAATTATGACAGAAAATTTACAACAGCTGAAACGCCAAGATCAGAGATGAATCATCAACACACATGAGACACAAATTTTCTGTTCTATAATATTGTCAAATTCAGAAATTCTGAGGGCAAAACCAAACCTCCCAGTCAATACAAATTTACCAAATTTGAGGACAAAACTAGTCCTCTTAAAACCACAGAATATTAGCAAAATTTCCAACTTACAAATATACCACAGTCCACCTGCATGGCTTGCTGATGTCAGTCGTACGGCTGCTGGCGTTAGCCTGTACGGACCTGTTCCTGCCCAAAAACCCTGTACGGACGTACACGACTGCCCTTACTGGAACTTGCGTACATACGCGACTGTTTCCACTGCAACCCACGTACATGTATGGAAAACTTGTAGGAACACTTCCGTACGATTCGCTCTCTGCGGCTTTTGCACGTGCATTCTTCCTCACTTTCCACATGTGATCCAAAAACCCTAGGACAGATTGCCTAGGTGCAGAAATCTTCTTGCTGAAATTGCCATGCTCCCTAGCACAAGTGTTTACTCACTTATGCTAACTCCATGATGCCACAATGATGATAATGTTACAATGATCTCTCTCCTTTATATACAAGTCTAATGAGTGAGTTTAGGAGCGCTTCCTAAACTCAACAATCAATTAGAATATTTTATTTCTCTTTGTGGGTGTGAAACCTGTACACACGCCCACAAAGCCCATCAACTTCCCCATGAGGCCCTAGCCTCGTTCCAAGGTCGATTTCATTGAAACGAAAGGCTAATTTGGTGCCAACAAAGATTCCCACATGCCTGATGCCTTGGCCTCTTGTGGGAATACCTCCTGAAGCTACAAAATCATCAACATTCAGCTCCAAGCTAAAGGCTTTCTTTTAGTTAGAGATGCTGAAAATGCTGATTTTTTTGTATATTTGGATCTTGTCCCAGTTTTGGTAGTGCAGAGGAAGATGTCTCGACTGCATTCTTGGTTTTGTACATACTTTTAATATAATATAAGAAAATATTTAAAGAAAATTCCTGTCAGCAAAATTGCGATCTTTAGTTTTTGTATTAAAGGGGGGTTTAGAAAAATGGCATTTCAAGGTGGTGTTAAGAATTATAACACTAAATGAAGTGTTGTCAGGAGTCCTGATGTGTGTAGTAAAGGTTACATATATGTTAAGTGGCTTAGATTTTCAAGCCTAGGTGACTGCTGTCCTAATGTTTCCTCATTAAATAACTCAAAACAGAATTTATTTAATTTATTTAACAGCAAAAAAATAAATTTCTGCACATTGCATCAATAAGTTAATAACACAACAGGTGAAAAATGAACAGCCGAAGAAACAGAGAAATGGCATTTCAAGGTGGTGTTAAGAATTATAACACTAAATAAAGTGTTGTCAGGAGTCCTGATGTGTGTAGTAAAGGTCACATATATGTTAAGTGGCTTAAATTTTCAACCCTAGGTGACTGCTGTCCTAATGTTTTCTCATTAAATAACTCAAAACATAATTTATTTAATTTATTTAACAGCAAAAAATTAAATTTCTGCACATTGCATCAATAACACAACAGGTGAAAAATGAACAGCCGAAGAAATAAACACATACATACACAGGGATTTCTTCTTTTAATCAGCTTTTCTTTTTTTTGATCAAAGCTCACAAGGTGACCTCTGTAGCCTGCAGCTGTACGGTTATATTAAATTTCTGAACACTGCATCAATCACACAACTGCTGAAAAATGAATAGTGGAAGAAATAAACACATACTTACACCAGGATTTTTCCTTCTAATCAGCTTTTCGTTCTTTTGATCAAAGCTTAGAAGGTGACCTCTGCACCCTGCTCTGATCCAGCAGCTGTATGGTCATTAAATCAACTCAAACAAAAGTGTACGGCCTGTGTAAAGGAGGATAGCTTAGAAGGCGACCTTTGCAGCCTGCTCTGAACCAGCAGCTGTATGGTCATTAAATCACCTCAAACAGAAGTGTACGGCCTGTGTAAAGGAGGGTACAGCTACAGTAGTACGGCCTGTTCTATTTCTGCCTTTCTTGGACAACAAATCGCTCCTCCTCTCCTCTCAACATTGAAGAACACTTGGGCAATTACAGAAGATAAAGCACGGCTTGCAAATCTGAAGGTGTACGGCCTGTGCATGGAAAAGACTGATACGACAGTGGTACGGCTTGTACAGCCTACTGATATCTTGCTGATCTCTTTAGCAGATTTGCTCTTCTTCTCCTTGAATGATTGTAATGTCCCTTTCCAAATAGGAGCTCCAGAGAGAAGGCTTAATGGTCTAAAGAACCCCGTTAGACTATAGCCAGGGCCAGAAAGGAGTAAACAGGGTTACTAGAGGTCATCCGAGTCAAAGGTGTTGTTATTGGAAAGTGACATTGAGCTAAAAGTGGCTAAAAGCGCTTTTAAGCCAACTTGAGCTAAAAGTGGCTAAAAGCGCTTTTAAGCCAACTTGAGCTAAAAATAGAATAGATGAGCTAAAATTAGAAGTCAACAATGAATTAGGGTTTCGGGCAGCTATAAGAGAAGGTACAACGACTTAATTCATCATTAGGCAGATTTTGACTTGTCATGGAGGAGAAAGGCGCATCTCAGGAGAGGTAGTGCAGTGGATTCGAGGAATACACCAGTGGCTTATTTTGGTGTTGAGAGACACAATGTAGTCATCAGGTAGATCACACAGGTCTTCCATCAGGATTCAACAACAGTTCTACAAGATTCAGCAATAGGGGTGCACTTGTTCAGGGAGAGGGCGCAACTTCTGAGGAGGTTTAGTGGATCGACTTGTCCCATTTAGGGAGAGTTTGGAGATTCCTCTCTGACCCATTTGAGAGGCAGGCCATACACATCTTTTGCCTGGTTTCTCGTCAAATTCCGACGGGGGAATCATCAGGGACGCATTTCCGGACATTGGGAGCATGGCACTTGGGGAGGACACATTCGGGGTTCTTGAGCGATCATCAGATCAAATCCAGGGAAACCCTTCCGACCCATTTCATAGTAGGCCAGGGTGATCAGTTTGAGACACATCTCAGCCGATTCCAATGGTGGAATCATTAGGGCGCAGTTTTCCAGTAGTAGAGGGGTGCATTCCCCAGGGGGATCTATCTGGGGTCTAGACACACCAACAAAGGGGCCGGTTAGTCACCAGGACTGAGAGGGACAACGGGGCACATTGTTTGGGATAGTTTCCAGATCGATTCGAGAGATCCAAGAGATCTAGCCACCAGGGCAAACTTTTCGGACTTGCAGCAGTTATCGCGTGAGCTGCCATAGCTTGTAGATCATCCATTGATCCCGTAGTGTTCCTCTATCATCGGGTATTATCATTTTAGTTTGCTTATTGTATTTCAGCTAAGATCCTTTTGTCATTGATCTAGCCGAGTGATTTATTTTATTGTCAGTCGCATTCGACATTGTACTCCAGAGATATCATAATATATGATTTATAGTATTTTATCTCATTTATCAGTAAACAATTAATCATACACACACATTAATAGAATTTCCTAGACTAGCCAAGTCATGAACATTATAGTGGTATTAGAGCTTTAGTCCTGCCAGACTATGACTAAAGACAATAAGTGCAACAGAGGACCCAGGAGGTCGTGAGCATGTAGGTGACGAATATGTCACTTACAACAGACGCAAGGAGGGAAGACCTAGATCTGATTTCCCCCCTTTTCCTCGCAACTCAGAGGAGGAGGAAGAGGCACAGAGGGAAGCAGAGCGAAGGGCAGAGTGTGAGGCTGAGCATGAGGCAAAGAGGATGTTAGGAGACAGATATGAGAGACCAGAAGGCAGTGGTAAGGCCCCCATGGACCCAAAGGCAGCCTTCATGCAAGTACTCGACAATCTGGTAGTCAGTCAGTAGACCATGACTCAATCCTTGGCGTAGATGGCTGATAGATTGGCTATAGTGGGCACCCCAGGCACACAAGCCCCACATGCAACATAGGGGAACTCAGGGGCAGGCAATAGACCCCAGTCTCCTACTTGCACATACACCTCTTCGAGTAGGATTCTCAGGCCATTGTTCACCAGTTTCCAGAGGGCACCCCTAGCAGCAGCACAACAACCGATAGCACAGAGGCCGCCCACTCAGGCGGAGGACATTACAGAGTACACGAGGGAGTATGCAACATTGGGCCGTGACTTCCATCAGGACATGACCTTGGTTGAGTATTGTGGACTTAGACTCAGAAACTGCCCCAGAGAGGAGTACAACAACAACAACAAGGGCATAACATTGATTTCATCCGGAAAGTTGGTAAACTCACCATACCTTCTGTTGACAGATCGTCCAAATGCATCGCCAGAGCTTGGGTACAAAAGCTAGACACACACTACAAGCTCAACTAGATGACTGAGACAGAGGCCATCAGTTTCGCAACCCTACACTTGGAGGGTGAGGCACACGAATGGTGGCATCATGGATTGGTGACGTTGGGTCATAGTCACATCACCTCCTACAAAGAGTTTACAGAGAGACTCATGGACAAGTTTGATAGGAGGGATCCTGAGACCCACTTAAGGGATCTAACACAGTTGAGACAAACTGGCACAGCAGAGGCATTCATCACGAAGTTTCAACGGGTAGTAGTGGCAGTGACAGATATATCAGAGCCCAGGCTGATCATGTTATTCACAGAGGGACTGACAGAGCCCTTGAGAGGATGGGTGAAGGCATACAGGCCTCACACCTTGTAGGATGCCATCTTACGCACTCGAGATTTGGTAGACTCAGTGCCAAAGACTAAACCCTTTTCCAAACCCTTCGTACCCAGAAGGATTGAGACAGGAAGCCATTCCAGAGAGAATGAAAGGGCAAGGAGAAGCTGGATGATGAGACGAGGCGAGAGCTTATGAGGAAGAAGCTTTTCTTCAGCTGCAGAGACCCTTGGGTCCCAGGCCACAGGTGCATAGGCAAGGGAGAGATTCATTATATTGATGTGGCAACAAATAGTGTGGACGGTGAGTAGGAGGAGCATGACAGTGGATCCACTAGCTCAAAGGAGGAGTCAACACATGCAGAGGAGCAACCTCCTCGTAGACCACCGACACCGGTAGTTCCACAGCCTCATGAGCAGGCTAACAGAAGGAAACCAACAAAGGGAGGAGTCATAGCGACCCTTTCTGGTGTTCCCAGGTATGATACCCTTCGGATCAGAGGGACTATTTAGGGACAACGAGCAATCGCCCTGATAGATGGTGGGGCCACCCACAACTTCATTGATGCTTCATTGATATCGAGACAGGCACTTCAGACAGAGGAGTTTGAGGGGTTTGATGTTGCAGTAGGAGATGGCCATATAGTGGAGTGTCTAGACAGAGGTTCGGACTTGGAGATAAAGGTAGGCAACTACACAGTGAGATACACATTTTATGTGGTTGACCTATCTGAAACAGATGGGGTAGTTGGAGTCCAGTGGATGATAACCTTGGGCAAAATCACCACCAATTACCAAACCTTGGATATGGGGTTCAAAGACAGTGACAGGAAGAGGGTTGTTCTGCGAGGCATGTCAACAGGAGCACCCGGGACAGTTTCGACCAAGAGGATGGAGAGGATATTCAGACATGGGGAGGTAGCATATGCCGCAGAGTGCTTGATCAACTATGCGAAAGGATTCGTTGGGTGTACAACAGTATTAGACAGAGATCAGGAACTTGTTGGGACAACATCAATAGGATTTTGGGTCGATTCCACCAGGGAGACCACTTGACAGGGGGTTTGAGCACACCATTGAGTTGGAGGAGGGGGCCAAACCTATGATCACACCACCTTATTGTCATCCCAGGAGGTTCAAGGATGAGATAGAGAAAGCAATTAAGGGATTACTAGCGATGGGACACATCAGACCTAGCAACAATCCATTCGCTTCTTTAGTTGTCTTAGTTCTTAAGAAGGATGGTACCATGAGGATGTGCATTGATTACTGGGCTTTGAACAAGAAACCATCAAGAACCGATATCTTATCCCTCGCATTGACGAGTTGATGGATGAACTACATGGGGCAGTTTTCTTCTCGAAGATTGGTCTACGCTCTGGGTATCATCAGATCAACATCTGAGAGCAGTGTTATCGCACAGTTTGCAGGAAGGGTTTAGGTTAGCTTGAGTCAAGGCTTCAAACTGGTGTAACAGGAGCTTCCCCACCCACTGTCACCTCGATGGGGAGCTCTTTCTATTTAGGATGGCTAGTCCAAGGGAGACGTCCCTAATAATCTGGGTTTCTGAAAAGGCTAAAGGGTAATGGATTGAGATAAAGATTCCCTTTCACAGATTACTGCCGAGAAGGAGATAGTCAAAGAAGATATTCCACTGATAAGGGCACCTGTTTGCGAGACAAGACAAATAAAACTAAAACGTGCTGCAGTGGTTGGTACTTCAAACATCAATGACTATTCTCAAGATATATATGAGCAATGATCAGATGTAATTGTTGACGAAGTCAATGATTACTAGACAAATGACTTATATCACTTCTTCAATAAATACATAAGAGATATGGGCATTCAATGT
>JZKD02S2245665.1:0-16463 GCA_000966675.3 Picea glauca | reverse complement strand
TGGGGACAAAGTTTTCCTTTATTTCTATTACAAAAGTAGTCTCACCTTGAGATGTATGCGTCCCTTAAAAATTCAATTACAGAACACAATTATAATCCAAAAGCGCTACAATTAAGTCAACCATATTCTTGGAGTATTGAATCCTTATTTTTAAATTGCCATGGCTATGGTGTCAATCAGAGTACTGAGTTCAGATAAGCTAATAGATGTTTTCGTTGAGCTAGTCCTTGCAAGAAATTATTTTTTGTAAATTAACGATTCACAATCATTCCATGAGAGAGACCTAACGATGATCTTTGTTTTATTTAAGGAGTCAGATAAAATGAGGTAAAATGACTTTCACACCTAATTGTCCTAATTGTCATCAATCACTATTAATCTTTAGTTGGTCACAGTTGAGAAATGTAGCTCGAGAGACCTAAGGATAATGTTTGTTTTATTTAAGGAGTTATTGATAAAATGAGGTAAAATGACTTTCACACCTAATTGTCCTAACTGTCATCAATTAACACTATTAACTGTTAGTTGGTCACTATTGAGAAATGTAGCTCGAGCAGGAACTGAGTGCCCAAATTTCAGTGTGAATGTGCAGGATGTGGTTCAAGACATTTCATTGGTAACCACCTTGGAAAGGTAATCACTAATTCTCTCTTCTAATTTCACTTGAAAAATAAAAAATTGAAAGTCGAATGTTTTGAAGTTAACTTGGTCTTAAAGATCTAAATCAAATGTTCTAGAAGTTCTAGAACATTAGTGAATTAGATTATGATTTAATCTTGGCCGTACATTTCTAGATTGAGACAGGTGGCAGCTAGGGTTGAGGAAATACGTTATTTCTTTAAAAGCATAAATCGGACAAGAGAGGAAGAGCTTAAAGATCAAAATGAAATGTTCTAGAAGTTCTAGGACATTAGTGACTTAGATTATGATTTAATCTTGGCCATACATTTCTAGATTAAGATAGCTGGCATCTAGGATTGAGGTGATTAGTTATTTCTTTCAAAGCATAAATAGGACAAGAGAGGAAGAGGTCAATCTCATATGAAGAGAGCAAGAGAGATGGAAGAAGGGCAGAGTACATCATTGTGATGTTCCTAACTTGGCAAGTCTGGGAAACTCTGTTAATGTCTGTGTATGATTAGTTGTTTACAGCATATATATTGAGTTTACAGATGGTAAATGAGATAAAAGACTATAAATCATATATTATGATATCTCCGGAGTACAATGTCGAATGCGGCTGACAATAAAATAAATCACTTGGCTAGATCAATGACAAAAGGATCTTAGTCGGAATACAATAAGCAAACTAAAATGATAATACCCGATGATAGATGAACACCGTGAGATCAATGGAAGATCTGCAAGCTATGGAAGCTCACGCGATAACTGCTGCAAGTCTGGAAAGTTTTCCCTGGTGGCTAGATCTCTAGGATCAATCTGGAAACTATCCCAAACAGTGCGCCCTGTTGTCCCTCTTAGTCTTGGTGACTGACCAACCCCTCTGTTGGTGTGTCTGGACCCCGGATAGATCCCCCTAGGGGAATGTGACCCTCTACTACTGGAAAATTGTGCCCTAGTGATTCCAATTTCCACCATCGAAATCGGCTGAGATGTGTCTCAAATTGATCGCCCTAGCCTACTGTGAAATGGGTCGGAAGAGTCTGCCTGGATCTAATCTGATGATCACTCGGGAACCCCGAATGTGTCCTCCCCAAGTGTCGCACTCCCAATGTCCGGAAAATGCGCCCCTGATGACTCCCACGTCGAAATATGACAAGAAACTAGGCAAAAGATGTGTATGGTCTGCCTCTCAAATGGGTTGGAGGGGAATCTCTAAACTCTCCCTAAATGGGACAAGTCGATCCACTAAACCTCCTCAGAAGTTGCGCCCTCTCCCTGAACAAGTGCACCCCTATTGTTGAATCTTGTAGAACTGTTGTTGAAGACTAATGGAAGACCTATGTGATCTCCCCGGTGACTAGGTTGTGTCTCTCAACACCGAAACCATCCACTAGTGTATTCCTCCTGGAATCCACTGAGCTACCTCTCTTGAGATGCGCCTTTCTCCTCAATGACAAATCAAAATCTACATAATGATGAATTAATGAATTAGGTCATTGTACCTTCTCTTATAGTTCCCCGAAACCCTAATTCATTGTTGACTTCTAATTTTAGCCCATATGTTCTATTTTTAGCTCAAGTTGGCTTAAAAGCACTTTTAGCCACTTTTAGCTCAATGTCACTTTCTGATTATAACACCTTTGACTGGGATGACCTCTAGTAACCTTGTTTATCCCTTTTTGGCCTTGGCTATACTCTAACGGGGGTTTTTAGACCATTAAGCCTCCTCTCTGGAGCTCGTATTTGTAAAGGGACATTACAATCCTCCCTTCCCGAAATTGCTTGTCCTCAAGCAATACCAATCCAGGATGTTGCAACACATGCTCGCTCTCCCAGGTAGTATACTATATTGGAAGCCCTTTCCATCTGATCAAACACTCTCTAATGACCCTGCTCCTCAGTTTCCATTCTCGAAACTCCAGTACCTCCTTCGGAACCAACTCCAACTGTCCCTCCTCGTCCAATGGGGGAAGCTCCTCTGATGTGCTGATGAATTGTCCCACTACCATCTTGAGGCAAGATACATGGAACATGTTATGAATCTTTCTCCCCTCTGGAAGCTCTAACTCATAGGCAACCTCGCCTACCCGGCGTATGATCCTATAAGGTCCATAAAATCTGGGCTTGAGCTTCTCGGCCCCACTCTTCTTCAAAGATGACTGTCTGTAAGGTTGGAGTCTCAAGAAAACCAAAACTCCAACCTCAAAGTTGCGCTCTATCCTGTGCCTATCCGCACTCATCTTCTGTTGATTCTGTGTTGTTTGCAGGTTCTCCTTTAGCAATTTGAGAATCTCCTGACTCTCTGTGATCCAATCCTTGGCGTTGGGAGCTCTGCTCTCCCCGAAAACCAAGTCTATCAAAGTGGGAGCATCATACCCGTATAATCCTCGGAAGGGTGTCATACCAATGGACATGTGGAAAGTGGTGTTGTAACAATGCTCTCCTAAATGCAGCCACCTGACCCATGTTCTTTGTTGTCCACCCACATAGTTCCTCAAATACCCTTCAACCCACTTGTTGACGATATCGCTCTGCCCATCTGTCTAAGGGTGATAGATGGTGTTGGGTGTCAACTCGATCCCCACCAATCTAAACAACTCCCTCCAAAATGTCCCAATAAACCGACTGTCCCTGTCGTTGATGATGTTCCTCGGAAACCCATGAAATCTGAAGACCTCTCTAAAGAATAACTTGACTACCTGAACTGCGTTGTAGTCTGTCGATATGGCATAGAAGTGAGCAAACTTGGTCAAACTGTCAACCACTACATAGATGCGGTCCTTACCCTAGACCTTGGGTAGGCCTGTGATGAAGTCCATCGATATGCTCTCTCGTTTCTGCTCCGGAATGGGAAGTGGTTGAAGTAGCCCTGTTGGAAGCGTATGCTCTGACTTGTTCTGCTGGCAAGTCACACACTCATTGATGTATCGCATAACGTCCTGTTTGAGGCCCTTCCATGAGAACCTCTCTCTGATCTGCCTGTAGGTTTTGAAAAACCCATGATGGCCTATTAGTGGTGAATCATGAACTACTGCGAGGATCTTCTTCTTGAGCCATGAATCTGGTACCAAGTAGACTCTGTCCTTATAGAATATGACATCGTCAATGACCCTGTACCTATCATCCTGAATCTGTCCATCCATGATCTCACAACCGAACTGGTTCTTGGAATATTTCACTAACAAGTGGGATTTCCAATCCATTGAAATCTCCATCAAAGAACATATCGCAGGTCTCCTAAATAGTGCATCGACCACAATGTTCTTCTTCCCCTTGACGTACTCTATGTCGAAGTCGAAAGCTTGTACCTTCATCACCCATTTCTGTTGGCACTCACTGAGGTCCTTTTGCTCAAAGAAATACTTCAAGTTGTTGTGATCTGTTTTGACCACGAATTTGTTGCCCACCAAATATTGTCTGAATTTGGTCAAGGCATGCATGATTGTCAGCATCTCCTTGTCATAGATGGAGTACAACCTCTCGGTCTGAGTGAGCTTCCTGCTCTCAAATACAATGGGGTGTCCTCCCTGCATCAAAACTGCCCCAATGCCCTCGTCGAATGCATCACACTCTAATACAAATGGCAGAGTGAAGTCTGGTAATGCTAACACTGGGCATGTGCCCATGACTTCCTTCATGTGATCAAAGGCTTTTTGTGACTCATCGGTCCAGACGAAAGCCCCATGCTTGGTGAGATCCGTCAGTGGTGCTCCAAGCTGAGAAAAAACCCTGACAAACCGCCTGTAATAGCTGCATAACCCGAAGAAGCTCCTCAACTCTGTCACATTCCTGGACATTGGCCAATCCAAAATGGCCCTAATCTTCTCCTGGTGTACCTGTACCCCCTGTGCACTGATGATATGACCCAAGTAAAGTAGCTCTGTCATACCGAACTCACACTTGGACTCTTTGGCGTATAGTGACTGCGCCTCCATGATGCTCAACACCTCATACAAGTGCCTCATATGCTCATGCCATGTCTTAATGTAGACCAAGCTGTCGTCGAAGAAAACCAAGACTGATTTCCTCAACTGATCCTTGAATATGTGGCTCATGCAAGACTGAAATGTAGTTGGTGTATTGATTATCCCAAATGGCATAACAAGAAACTCGAAATGTCCAAAGTGACACTGAAATGTCGTCTTCTCTATGTCCTGCTCTCGGATGTTGATCTGATGATACCCAGAGCGTAGACCAATCTTCGAGAAGAAAACTACCCCATGCAGTTCATCCATCAACTCGTCAATGCGAGGGATAAGATATCGATTCTTGATGGTTTCTTGTTCAAAGCCCAGTAATCAATGCACATCCTCATGGTACCATCCTTCTTAAGAACTAAGACAATTGAAGAAGCGAATGGACTGCTGCTAGGTCTGATGTGTCCCATCGCTAGTAATCCCTTAATTGATTTCTCTATCTCATCCTTGAACCTCCTGGGATGACAATAAGGTGGTGTGATCATAGGTTTGGCCCCCTCCTCCAACTCAATGGTGTGCTCAAACCCCCTGTCAGGTGGTCTCCCTGGTGGAATCGACCCAAAATCCTATTGATGTCGTCCCAACAAGTTCCTGATCTCTGTCTAATACTGTTGTCCACCCTACGAATCCTTTCACGTAGTTGATCAAGCACTCTGCGGCATATGCTACCTCCCCATGTCTGAATATCCTATCCATCCTCTTGGCCGAAACTGTCATGGGTGCTCCTGTTGACATGCCTCTCAGAACAACCCTCTTCCTGTCACTGTCTTTGAACACCATCTCCAAGGTTTGGTAATTGGTGGTGATTTTGCCCAAGGTGATCATCCACTGAACTCCCAATACCACATATGTGTCAGATAGGTCAACCACATAAAATGTGTCTCTCACTGTGTAGTTGCCTAACTTTATCTCCAAGTCCGGAACTCTGTCTAGACACTCCACTATATGGCCATCTGCTACTGCAACGTCAAACCCCTCAAACTCCTCTGTCTGAAGTGCCCGTCTCGATACCAATGAAGCATCAATGAAGTTGTGGGTGGCCCCACCATCTATCAGGGCGATTGCTCGTTGTCCCTAAATAGTCCCTCTGATCCGGAGGGTATCATACCTGGGAACACCAGAAAGGATCGCTATGACTCCTCCCTTTGTTGGTTTCCTTCCGTTAGCCTGCTCATGAGGCTGTGGAACTACCGGTGTCGGTGGTCTACGAGGAGGTTGCTCCTCTGCATGTGTTGACTCCTCCTTTGAGCTAGTGGATCCACTGTCATGCTCCTCCTACTCACCGTCCACACTATTTGTTGCCACATCAATATAATGAATCTCTCCCTTGCCTATGCACCTGTGGCCTGGGACCCAAGGGTCTCTGCAGCTGAAGAAAAGCTTCTTCCTCATAAGCTCTCGCCTCGTCTCATCATCCAGCTTCTCCTTGCCCTTTCATTCTCTCTGGAATGGCTTCCTGTCTCAATCCTTCTGGGTACGAAGGGTTTGGAAAAGGGTTTAGTCTTTGGCACTGAGTCTACCAAATCTCGAGTGCGTAAGATGGCATCCTACAAGGTGTGAGGCCTGTATGCCTTCACCCATCCTCTCAAGGGCTCTGTCAGTCCCTCTGTGAATAACATGATCAGCCTGGGCTCTGATATATCTGTCACTGCCACTACTACCCGTTGAAACTTCGTGATGAATGCCTCTGCTGTGCCAGTTTGTCTCAACTGTGTTAGATCCCTTAAGTGGGTCTCAGGATCCCTCCTATCAAACTTGTCCATGAGTCTCTCTGTAAACTCTTTGTAGGAGGTGATGTGACTATGACCCAACGTCACCAATCCATGATGCCACCATTCGTGTGCCTCACCCTCCAAGTGTAGGGTTGCGAAACTGATGGCCTCTGTCTCAGTCATCTAGTTGAGCTTGTAGTGTGTGTCTAGCTTTTGTACCCAAGCTCTGGCGATGCATTTGGACGATCTGTCAACAGAAGGTATGGTGAGTTTACCAACTTTCCGGATGAAATCAATGTTATGCCCTTGTTGTTGTTGTTGTACTCCTCTCTGGGGCAGTTTCTGAGTCTAAGTCCACAATACTCAACCAAGGTCATGTCCTGATGGAAGTCACGGCCCAATGTTGCATACTCCCTCGTGTACTCTGTAATGTCCTCCGCCTGAGTGGGCGGCCTCTGTGCTATCGGTTGTTGTGCTGCTGCTAGGGGTGCCCTCTGGAAACTGGTGAACAATGGCCTGAGAATCCTACTCGAAGAGGTGTATGTGCAAGTAGGAGACTGGGGTCTATTGCCTGCCCCTGAGTTCCCCTATGTTGCATGTGGGGCTTGTGTGCCTGGGGTGCCCACTATAGCCAATCTATCAGCCATCTGCGCCAAGGATTGAGTCATGGTCTACTGACTGACTACCAGATTGTCGAGTACCTGCATGAAGGCTGCCTTTGGGTCCATGGGGGCCTTACCACTGCCTTCTAGTCTCTCATATCTGTCTCCTAACATCCTCTTTGCCTCATGCTCAGCCTCACACTCTACCCTTCGCTCTGCTTCCCTCTGTGCCTCTTCCTCCTCCTCTGAGTTGCGAGGAAAAGGGGGGAAATCAGATCTAGGTCTTTCCTCCTTGCGTCTGTTGTAAGTGACATATTCGTCACCTACGTGCTCATAGTCTCCTGGGTCCTCTGTTGCACTCATTGTCTTTAGTCATAGTCTAGCAGGACTAAAGCTCTAATACCACTATAATGTTCATGACTTGGCTAGTCTAGGAAACTCTGTTAATGTGTGTGTGTGATTAATTGTTTACTGATAAATGAGATAAAAGACTATAAATCATATATTATGATATCTCTGGAGTACAATGTCGAATGCGACTGACAATAAAATAAATCACTCGGCTAGATCAATGACAAAAGGATCTTAGCCGGAATACAATAAGCAAACTAAAATGATAATACTCGATGATAGATGAACACTACGGGATCAATGGATGATCTACAAGCTATGGCAGCTCACGCGGTAACTGCTGCAAGTCCGAAAAGTTTGCCCCGATGGCTAGATCTCTCGGATCTCTCGGATCGATCTGGAAACTATCCCAAACAATGTGCCTCGTTGTCCCTCTCAGTCCTGGTGACTAACCAACCCCTTTGTTGGTGTGTTTAGACCCCGGATAGATCCCCATGGGGAATGCGCCCCTCTACTACTGGAAAACTGCGCCCTAGTGATTCCACCATTGAAATCGGCTGAGATGTGTCTCAAACTGATCACCCTGGCCTACCATGAAATGGGTCGGAAGGGTTTCCCTGGATTTGATCTGATGATCGCTCAGGAACCCCGAATGTGTCCTCCCCAAGTGCCATGCTCCCAATGTTCGGAAAATGTGTCCCTGATGATTCCCCCGTCGGAATTTGACGAGAAACCAGGCAAAAGATGTGTATGGCCTGCCTCTCAAATGGGTTGGAGAGGAATCTCTAAACTCTCCCTAAATGGGACAAGTCGATCCACTAAACCTCCTCAGAAGTTGCGCCCTCTCCCTGAACAAGTGCACCCCTGTTGCTGAATCCTGTAGAACTGTTGTTGAATCCTGATGGAAGACCTGTGTGATCTCCCCGATGACTACAGTGTCTCTCTCAACACCAAAATAAGCCACTGGTGTATTCCTCTTGGAATCCACTGAGCTACCTCTCCTGAGATGCGCCTTTCTCCTCCATGACAAGTCAAAATCTGCCCAATGATGAATTAGGTCGTTGTACCTTCTCTTATAGCTGCCCGAAACCCTAATTCGTTGTTGACTTCTAATTTTAGCTCATCTATTCTATTTTTAGCTCAAGTTGGCTTAAAAGTGCTTTTAGCCACTTTTAGCTCAATGTCACTTTCCGATAACAACACCTTTGACTCAGATGACCTCTAGTAACCCTGTTTACTCCTTTCTGGCCCTGGCTATAGTCTAACGGGGTTCTTTAGACCATTAAGCCTCCTCTCTGGAGCTCCTATTTGGAAAGAGACATTACAATCATTCAAGGAGAAGAAGAGCAAATCTGCTAAAGAGATCAGCAAGATATCAGCAGGCTGTACAAGCCGTACCACTGCCGTATCAGTCTTTTCCATGCACAGGCCGTACACCTTCAGATTTGCAAGCCGTGCTTTATCTTCTGTAATTGCCCAAGTGTTCTTCAATGTTGAGAGGAGAGGAGGAGCGATTTGTTGTCCAAGAAAGGCAGAAATAGAACAGGCCGTACTACTGTAGCTGTACCCTCCTTTACACAGGCCGTACACTTCTGTTTGAGGTGATTTAATGACCATACAGCTGCTGGTTCAGAGCAGGCTGCAAAGGTCGCCTTCTAAGCTATCCTCCTTTACACAGGCCGTACACTTTTGTTTGAGTTGATTTAATGACCATACAGCTGCTGGATCAGAGCAGGGTGCAGAGGTCACCTTCTAAGCTTTGATCAAAAGAACGAAAAGCTGATTAGAAGGAAAAATCCTGGTGTAAGTATGTGTTTATTTCTTCCACTGTTCATTTTTCAGCAGTTGTGTGATTGATGCAGTGTTCAGAAATTTAATATAACCGTACAGCTGCAGGCTACAGAGATCACCTTGTGAGCTTTGATCAAAAAAAAGAAAAGCTGATTAAAAGAAGAAATCCCCGTGTATGTATGTGTTTATTTCTTCGGCTGTTCATTTTTCACCTGTTGTGTTATTGATGCAATGTGCAGAAATTTAATTTTTTGCTGTTAAATAAATTAAATAAATTCTGTTTTGAGTTATTTAATGAGAAAACATTAGGACAGCAGTCACCTAGGCTTGAAAATTTAAGCCACTTAACATATATGTAACCTTTACTACACACATCAGGACTCCTGACAACACTTTATTTAGTGTTATAATTCTTAACACCACCTTGAAATGCCATTTTTCTAAACCCCCCTTTAATACAAAAACTAAAGATCGCAATTTTGCTGACAGGAATTTTCTTTAAATATTTTCTTATATTATATTAAAAGTATGTACAAAACCAAGAATGCAGTCGAGACATCTTCCTCTGCACTACCAAAACTGGGACAAGATCCAAATATACAAAAAAATCAGCATTTTCAGCATCTCTAACTAAAAGAAAGCCTTTAGCTTGGAGCTGAATGTTGATGATTTTGTAGCTTCAGGAGGTATTCCCACAAGAGGCCAAGGCATCAGGCATGTGGGAATCTTTGTTGGCACCAAATTAGCCTTTCGTTTCAATGAAATCGACCTTGGAACGAGGCTAGGGCCTCATGGGGAAGTTGATGGGCTTTGTGGGCGTGTGTACAGGTTTCACACCCACAAAGAGAAATAAAATATTCTAATTGATTGTTGAGTTTAGGAAGCGCTCCTAAACTCACTCATTAGACTTGTATATAAAGGAGAGAGATCATTGTAACATTATCATCATTGTGGCATCATGGAGTTAGCATAAGTGAGTAAACACTTGTGCTAGGGAGCATGGCAATTTCAGCAAGAAGATTTCTGCACCTAGGCAATCTGTCCTAGGGTTTTTGGATCACATGTGGAAAGTGAGGAAGAATGCACGTGCAAAAGCCGCAGAGAGCGAATCGTACGGAAGTGTTCCTACAAGTTTTCCATACATGTACGTGGGTTGCAGTGGAAACAGTCGCGTATGTACGCAAGTTCCAGTAAGGGCAGTCGTGTACGTCCGTACAGGGTTTTTGGGCAGGAACAGGTCCGTACAGGCTAACGCCAGCAGCCGTACGACTGACATCAGCAAGCCATGCAGGTGGACTGTGGTATATTTGTAAGTTGGAAATTTTGCTAATATTCTGTGGTTTTAAGAGGACTAGTTTTGTCCTCAAATTTGGTAAATTTGTATTGACTGGGAGGTTTGGTTTTGCCCTCAGAATTTCTGAATTTGACAATATTATAGAACAGAAAATTTGTGTCTCATGTGTGTTGATGATTCATCTCTGATCTTGGCGTTTCAGCTGTTGTAAATTTTCTGTCATAATTTCAGTGTAAAATTGTTCAGTGATAACAACTAGGGTTACTGTTAGATCACTAGGAAGCAATTTTCAAATCTGAAATTAGTCACATAGAGTTGCATGTGAAAATTGGCATGGAATCAGAGCAGAGACTTTGAAGGAAGAGAGGGAGTCATTCCTTGAGACACAATTGTGCAGATTTTTGTTCTAGGCAGGTCACCATGGAGACTTGGTTGGTGGATAGTGGAGCTTCTCGTCATATGAGAGGATCACAGAAACCACTCACTAATTTGACAAAGGAGAACTCACGATTGCAAGTGGAACTTGGTGATAATGCCAAGTATGCAGTCAAGGGAGTTGGCACAGCTTCGTTTCAGCTGAAGTCCGAAAAACCTCTCAAGATGAGTGTGTTGTATGTACCTAGACTAAAGAAGAACCTACTTTCTATCTTTGTCATGGAGAACAGAGGGTATGTTGTAGCATTCGTAGATGGTCAGGTTCTCGCTTGGCCAAAGGGATTGAGTCTTGACTCCACAGATATCATTGGTACTCGTGATGGCAGTCTCTATCAGTTGACCGGTTGGCTAGCGCAGGCCCTAGTACATGACAGTGATAACCTATGCGAGCTTTCGCATAGGAGGCTAGGACACTTACATCAGCAAGCGTTGCCAATATTAAGGAAGATGGTTACAGGTCTTCCTGAGTTTAGAACTGAACACCAGTGAGTATGCAAAGGTTGTGCACTTGGCAAGAATGCCAAGGCTGCTTTTTCAAGCAGTGACAGTAGGTCCAAGGATATCCTGGACCTAGTACATTCAAATGTGTATAGACCAATGTCAGTTCCATCTACGAGTGGTTGTTGGTATCACATGACCTTTATTGATGATTATTCCAGGAGGACATGGATCTTCTTCATGAAGACCAAAGATGAAGTCTTCAGTCGATTCAGAGAGTTCAAAGCTCTGGTGAAGAATCAGACAGGGAAGAATATCAAGGTTTTGAGGTCAAACAACGGGGGTGAGTATACCTCCAACGAGTTCAAGAACTTTTGTAAAGAAGCAAGGATTAAGAGGGAGTTGACAGTGCATTTCAACCCACAGCAGAATGGGGTTACAGAAAGGAAGAACTGGACCATAGTTTAGGTTACCAGGGCAATGTTACATGACCAAGATCTACCCTTGATGCTTTGGGTAGAGGCATGTCAAGTGAAGTGGTCAAATGCAATGAAGAAGGGGCTTCATGAAGATGTATCCCCCCAAGTCGATCCAATACTCCAAGAGAACCATCAACAAATATCCTTCAATTTGATGAAAATCACAAGATGGAACCTTATACAATATGAGTTGTAACAATAAGCTCCAACTTTGGGACATGCACTCTTCTTGGGAGGGTATGAAAACCCCAGAAATCTCTGGTTGAACCTGTCAAGAAGAAAGAAGAGGCAAGAACATGTAGTGGGATGGATACAAATCAACATCCACAAACACCACATACTTGTTCTCTGTCTCTCTCTTTTTAGATACATCACCAAGGCTACAACAATGCCAAAAATATGCATGAAAGTAAATTAATGCTCACATGTGTTGAGTTTATTCATCCTACTCTAATGCTCTCAAGAACTTATACCTTCTACACCTACTCTAAAATAAAGAAGCACTAGAGCTAGGTAAGATCATAGAGTCAATGAAGCCAAGCTAGTGCTTCATCTATGACAAAGTTTACCCTTGTGTTTGGTAATAAACCAAAACAGGGAGATGTTCATCACCAAATAAACATGAGCTGGAAAATATATAACATTATGGCTGAAAATCATCATTAGATCATAGATGAGAGTCAAACATATGCCGCAGTTGGTATGCAGTTTCGCAAGACTTCTCTATCCATTCTTGGATAGGGCTGCAATACAACAATGATAATGAATCCTTGCTCCACACAAGGTCTCCATGATGCACCATATGCATCTCAAAAGGCTGATCCACATACTCCAATAAGTGGCCTCCTTGCCCCCATGAACATCAACCATATCTTTACACAACCAAGCTTGAGGTAGCTCCACAAAAAATATGCAAACCACATCTTTGCTGCCCTCCAACAAAAATGTAGATGAAACATGAGATGAAAATTCTTATTTGGAAAAATGTTGCTCCCAATTTAGGGCTTCTTTCCCCTTCTGTGTGGCTGGAAATTTTCACAACAAACCATAAACTAGAAACCCTTTTGCCTCAAGCAAACTTCAAGCCTAAGAACATATTTCCCAGCTGGATTTTCGTTCATGAATTGAGAAAAAGACGAGGAAAGAAGTGGCTGGAAATTTCTGCTATAAAGACCTTCAAATCCTATGCAATTTACAGCCCCAAAACGATCCTCTAATGTCAATTTTTCATACACAGATTCATTAAAATTTGGAGAAAATGATGGCTGGAAATTTTTTGCATTTTCACCAATGAAATTATACCCTTCAAATAGAAAAAAATCTTCTCTATCTATGAGACAATGTGGCTGAAAATATTCGGAAGTTTGATTGTCATACACATGCCCCATAGGATGAAATAAAACAGCAAAATCTTTCATTATACATGGCTTAAAATTACCAAAAGAAATTTATAAACTTTCTCTGTCAACAACATGCTCTCTAATCTGAAAATTTTCTAAACTATCCATAAGAAAACATGGCTGGAAATTTAATTATGAAACTTTCTGAAAATGCACTTACTAAAGATGGCTGCTCCAAAAGCAAAAAAACTGCACTTTCCCCTCAAGAATCATCCAAATCGGTATCATAGATGGGATCCCCATAAACTTTCCAGCAATCCACACCCAAATTATGACTACCAATCTGAAAAATAACATCTTCATCTTCATCCCCTTGGCTGCCCTCTTTTTCATTACATGAAGAAACAAGTACATCTGAAAATCTATCATGCTTAAAGCGTTCATTTTCAAAAATATTCCTCCAAATCTTCAAGAAATGCATCATGAAATTTAGAAATTTGAGGAGGATCATGGTTGGTTGTAATGTTCCCATTTTTGGATTCCCCTGACTTGCAGTCAAAGGCGACCTTATGAGTTTATGTCAGGCTAACCAAAGGAGTAAAATGAGGATAACAGTGCGCTCGAGCGATTTGGAGAAGTTATATGGGGCCCAGGCTAGCCCATTCACCATCTTTCATCATCAGGATCATTTCCGCACAGTTCGCTCTTGGTTCCGTGGCATTCCAACGATTTCCATAATTTTCGGTTATTATTGAGCATATTTTAATTAATTACACTTAAGGTAATATTTGGAGCTTGTTTCTTGGAGAAATAAGCTAGTGTAAGAGCTCGTTGGAACCAGGGCGAAAATATCTACAGGATTGGATGATGAAAAGTGACTTTCGGTGGCCGGAGAAGTCATAAAGGCAAATTAATCACTTTTTGGAGTAAAAAGGTTCATTAAATTAATAAAGTGGTTTTATGAGAAAATATTAAAGATGAATTAAAAGTCACTTGAGAGGAAAAAGGTGAAAAGGGGTATAAAAGATAGATAGGGGCTCATATTCTCTAATTATGTTGATCATCACTTCACTTGTATCTTTGAGCTCTAGCAGCTTGACTGTTTTGAGGGTTTTGACTAGACAAACCCTAGAGATCAGCACGGAAGTGAAAGATCCCTCCTTTACTAGTCCTAGCTTGGCCAAGGTGGTGAAAGATTCCACCCTTGTCATTCTATTCAGTTCAGATCTACTTCAACTATTATCTTTGAGGGGGGGTGCACTGTTGGAAGGTTTCTGCAGGAGGGGCGCACTATCCAAGATGAGGAGGTTCAATTTGGGGTCTACAGTTGAGATCTTGGAGAGATCTCACCTTGTATGCACTTGCCATCACTAGAGCGACTTTCCTGGGCATTTTGGGGGATTTTCAGTAGCCATATTTATTTATTAGCAAAGCTAGGCGAATTTCCTAAAGGAGGGTGCATTGAGAGTTTAAGATCCAGTGACTGGTAGTCAGATTTGTCATCTACAGCCAGGGAATCGTCTCATATGAGTTACTCATCATCAGATCTATAGGTTTGCAGCCATTTCTTGGAGTTTGGAGGCTAGATCTAGTGAGACCGAATTTTTTAAGGAGTTTCGAGCCAGAGAGGGGCGCAACTCAGCCAGAAGGTTCATGCAGTGAGCAGAAGGAAAAGAGTGTGATCTTTAAATCTCCTACATGCAGCTTGTGGAGGCTTTTGGGAGCCAGACTCTCTGATCTCTATTGTATTTTGGAGGTGCTATCAGCCACAACTTCGATTCTTCTATATCTATTCCAGATCTGCTATTCTCATGTACTAAGGTCAGCTTATATATTAAATAAAATTCAGATCTGAGTTTTGTGGCTATTCTATTGTTGTTTCTATGTGTTCTATTATTGTTCAAATTCAGATCTATCATTGCAAACCAATTGTGCAATCACACTTAACAATAAACCCAAAACACAAGCTCCACAAACTACAAGTGCGAATTGTCTGATAAAACCTCTCAACCAGAAACATTGAAAACTGAAAATTTCCGCAAAGATCCATTTGTGGATCTTACAGTGGTATCAGAGCGTTGTATCCTCCCAGCCTGAAGGAGACTCAGTGAGAAAAATTTCAGATGGCAAATCAGTGGCCATATCTATGGGAGATAGATGAGGAGTTTACAGATTGTTTCAGGGAGTATATAGCGTTTGGTGAGGCATTTAACAAAGCCATGTCATTCAAAGAATTTTGCACCATCAAACATCCAGATTGGTATGAGCCCCAATTAGCAGCAGATGAGGAGTCCTTTAAAAGCACAGGGCCAAAATTGACAGCAGATGAAGGAAAGATGGAAAATCAATTGGAACAACAGGTATTCGAGGTAGGAATGAAGCTTCAGTCACTCCCTCTCTTCTTAAAATTCTCAAGAAAGCAGCAGAGATTTTATCTAAGGTGGATCAATCTCCTTCACAGATTATGTTGGATGCAATACACCCATTAAGGGAAGCTTTAGTTATGCCAAAGTTGTTGAGACACCAAGATGGAGGTGTGTCACTTACTGTGGCCACATGCATTACTGAGATCACTACGATCTCAGCAACAGATGCTCCTTATGAGGATGATGTGATGAGGGACGCCTTTCAGCTTATTATTTCCACTTTCCGAGGTTTGGGTGATATACATAGTCCCTTGTTTGGAAGGAGGGTAACCCTTTTGGAGACAATGGCAAAGATTAAGTCATGTGTGGTGATGTGGGATATTGGATGTCATGATTTGATCCTTGAGATGTTTCACATTTTCTTCTCTGTTTTCGGTGAAGCTCATCCAAGAAATGTGATAATCCCAATGCAATCAATTATGACACTTATGTTGGACGAGAGTGATGATATACCAGAGCAGTTGGTGGTAGTTACATGAGCTTCTTTGGAAGGAGGAAAGAAGGGTGTTTCTTCAACTGGCCATAGACTTTATATGTATGTGATGGAGCATTGTGCAAACAGTCTTGAGCCTTATTTGACCATACCACCTGATGACATTAGCACATGTGGTGGACAGGAGGATAGCACATCAGATCATGAGGAGGAAGTATCTCCTCCTTGTGAAGAGGTTGATGATGATTTAGGTGTAGATACACCTAAAAGTGCATGTGAGCATTGGTACCGGACGACCCACTTGTGGAGCATAGTCTCGTATCGCAGGATATGCCTATGAGTGATGATCAGAGTAGCGCAGCGGATGTTGAGCAGAGTAGCACAACAAGTCTTGGGGAGTGCGTTGATGAGGATTATGTTGTCGTCCTTATACACACTTGCAAACATGAGCTAAGTTTGGCTCACTTAGTGTGTCCTTGGAGGCACAATGCCTAGGTTCACAGCCCACGCTGTCACTTTGACCGGAACCTCTTCCGTCTAGGCTTACTCCTAGGGAAGCCA
>JZKD02S2245654.1:20829-37053 GCA_000966675.3 Picea glauca | reverse complement strand
GTGAATACTTTCCACAGCGCACCCTTTGATATGAAAACTCACTTTAGCTGCTGAAAGCAAAACCACGTGCCACATCATTTAAAAACATTTCTTAGCGCGAAATTCAGTACTCTCCGTATCGTGCCACGTGCCAACTGTCTATCGAGCTTCTCGCGCCTCGTTACTTTCCACAGCACCTTGAACTGACGAAACAGCGATGTTAGCTGTTGAAAGCTAGCGCTTTCCACGGCACACAATGGGTCGTTTTACATAAGGTTAGCTGTTGAAAGCAAACAGTCACATTTTCGAAATAGAAGACTTTATTTTTGATTATTTCCTAGGACACACCAAGAAACCAAAATTTTTCTGAACTGAAAAAACTCAAAAATGACTTGAAGCTACTACTGAAAGCTATGATATCCCACCAAAACTCGGCCGAAAGGACGGTTTCGTTTTGGGAGTTAACACCAGACAGAGGCTTAGTGCAAATTTCAGCTATCTTCTCATATGTGGATATGTGATGGAGCCTCACTGCTCCTTCCTGCACCATGTCTCTAATGAAGTCCTACAAAATACTTCTAAAAGCCACCATGCTTCATATATTGCGTCATTAGTTGTGATATATGACTTAGTGCTACAGATATATGCTTCCCTGCTTTTCTGGAAATCTTGCTTGATCCTAAGTTGAATTAGCACCCCAGGGGCTAGATTTGTCTTCTGCACTCCTAATCCAAAAATTGTATATCTCGGAAGCCATACTTCATCATCGGATATCAATAATATCTATATGTACCAGTACATAGGTACCTTCATGCTATGATGTAACCCAATAATATAGTCATGGCTCAACCATATAATGGCACAAGGTGCTCTCTGCAAAGAAAATGTCTATCCTTTCACACAACTTCCTCAGATGTGTCATCATAGGTGTGGTCATGGAATTCATGTCCATCATGCTAAACCTCTTCAGTCTCCTCATTGAAGATCTCATCTGGTGTCAGCCACACTTCCAATCCCAATATATCTAGTCAAGATCCTTCATCTCAAACTCTGAAATCAACTCCCTCTATCTGAGGGAATCCTCGGACCACGCTTTCATCTGTTGCATGCCCCTTTGCATTATGCAAAGTGTCACAAAACTATGTTGTCTTTCTCTTGATCATTGACTCCCTCTCATATCTCTCATATTTATCTCTTATGACCTGCCCGGTACAAGAAACAAGAACAACAAAATCTCCATGGTATCCTCCATGGAATATATCCTACCTAGAGTCTAGGACAGTGACCAAGAACATATCCTAAAGGAGATCAAATTCATTTCATAAAAAATAAGCATTTACAGAAGAATATCTCCTGGAGAGGAGATCAACAAGTGTATCTCTAGTATTAATGGGTTAGTATAATGATTATAACTTCAATAGATCAATATGCAACATAAGATCGCAATAATTCCATAATAGCTAGAGACATATCATTTTTTAAATAATCAAACGTAGAGTCTTCACTGCGAGGGAGGGTGTGCTTGTTCCTCTGAATGTATTGAATTCACTGCTTGGACAAGGTCTCTTGTACATCCCCTGCAAACACACTCATGCTTTTTTGGATGATATAACTTGAAAATAATATACAAGTGCATACCTTTGAAATTTGTAGTATCGTTCAGCTTGTCTTCTAATCTGAAACTTGACACAGTCTTGACAAGAAGAGGTTAGAAACTGAATCAAAAAGGTTCAATGATTAGAACAAAATAGAAACCCTAAAATTTTAAATTTGACCAAAAAAAAATTATCTAACCAAAAGTCAACCTTTGACTTTGACTTTGACCAATCAAGCTTTGACTTTGACCCAAAAACTCAAACTTGACGTTTTTGTTGGCTGAGGGCACCAGAGGATGTTCTAGGCTAGGTCGTACTAGAATACCCAAAAATTAGGTCCAATGTTTCAGTGAAAGTGCCCAAGAATTTAGGTTTAGGGTTTGTTGTAGCTGCAAAATCAGAAACCCTAGTTGCAGTTGCAACTGGTGCTACAATGAGCTTGACAAGGAAATCTCGATCTACCTTCCAGTGGTTAGACTGCTCTGAAGGTAGTGTGGGCCCATAACCTGTTAGAATAATGTTGATGTGTTTTTTTAACCATAGACAATGCTACACCATTTTCACCCAACCATAGGCACAAAGCCACCTCGGAGCACCTTAACCTTTGACAGAAAGAATGATTCCAGAAAGCCACACCAAAACCAACAAATAACCAAGAGAGTGCACTTTCTCCAAGGGTAACACACAAGAGAAAGTACCAGAAAGACTGAACAAGATAAAACCGTACAACTACATTTGTTGCTACTCCTCCTCCAAACTTGTGCATTGTTTCTAGTTTTCTGAGTGAGAGTGAGTGAACAAATGAGCCAAGACGTCCTCTATTTATATTAATATGTCCAATGACATTTCTGGGCTGACCAGAGTTTCTAGCAATTATATTTTATGTTTATCTTTTTCATGTGAGGCCGACTTATCTTCCTGGAGGATAATCCCTTAATATTATATATTCAACTGAGTCGACATGTCTTCTAGGGTTTTCACACATATGTTTATGGTTTCTCTTGCTTTCGGAATATTGTATTCTAGTCAAAGGTTACATATGGAGGTTAATACCTCCCGCAACTACCATAATATCAACAATATGCCCTTTCATCAATATGTGATACAATGCCTATGGGCTTGCAGATCAAAGTCATATGGTGACAACACTCAAAACAAACCACAGAATTGTAAATGCATTAATTTAAATAGATAATTCACAGATAGTTTGTTATCACAAAAAAAATATAGTAAATATGTCCAACAACATTCTTTGCAAATTTATTGAATCAATGGCCAATGCTTTTGGGCCTCATTACATTCACAAAACCTATGCATACAAAAATTCAAATCAAAAGAAGATCCAAATGCCCGTGTCCATTTAAGCACTCCATATCTAGTATTGTGCTCATTGGTCACTTTTGGCCTTTCAACTAGCTTACCTTTTCAAATTCAAATTACAACCCTTGATATTCCTAGGGTTTAGAAAGATTTAACATAGATGTAGAATTTACTTTAATTTCTCAAAAATTCCAAGTATGTTGTTAAAACAGGCTACAAATCTACGTGATGGGGCTTAGAAAAGTGCACACCAAGATTCGTAGAAGTGTCTTTTTGAAAAAGTGATAATTAAAGTTTGTAGATTTTTGAATTGCTAACAAAACCCATATATTATAATTCCCAAAGTCGCCTCATTTTGCTAGTATCTAACCTGCCAAGTTAGCAACTCTTGTATTTTTCATTGAAATTGACAAAAAAATGATTTGTTTCACTAAAGTGTACCCCTAAGATTTATTTCTTAGGAAAGTTGAGTGGTTCAAATTGGAGAATGTGCATATTTTCATTTCACACCTTTCTACATTTTCATATTCTCATTTCAAGTCTTAAATGTTGTTTTTTTATGAAAAGTGCTCAAATTCTTCCCTCTTTACACAATGTGTAAAGTTTATAAAACCTAACAAAAATGCCTACCAAATATTCCACATGCATGATATAAGAAAAATATCCTCGTTCTTCTATAATTTTCCATGTTGAGCATAAAGTCAATGCCTTACATTTCCATGATTTGTCTCTAAATGCACACAATTTGCCTTCAAAACTACCCTTTGACACTATTTTCGACATTGAAAAAAATGCACACAATAATTGCTAAAATGCCTATTGAGACGGAATTAAGGATCCAAATCATGTTCTCAAAGTTGATATGAATTCTACTCAATTATCTATAAGCCATTTTGACCTTGTACCATGACTCCACTTCTATATTATATTCTGCTTGAAACAAAATTGTCTTAGTTTTCACAATTTCAGAAAATGCATTAGCAAGACCTTAAAAAATGCACACTTAGGGAAAAATAGGCATGCCCAAGTCCTGAATTATGAAATGAAAGTACTTGTAAGTCTCCCACACCTGTCTCTGATTTCAAATGCATGCATGATATTTTTCTTGGACATGTATGCTCTTGCATTAATATGGCTTGTTGGTATTTTTAGGAATTCTTAATTATGTTATCATATCATATTTGATTTACCTCAAGAGTGCATTTTTATACGGTTGGCATGTATTTTCTCGAGGTAGTCTAAATTGATTTGTATTATGTTGTAAAGACATATGTTTGTATTTTTATACAATAGGGATTTTTGGGGATGATATTGAAATTATTGAAATGTAGAATGGTTAGGGAGGTTAAATTACAAATTAAGAAACTTAAAAATAAAACTTTGGAGGTGTTCATTTTGGTTAAAACAAGTCAAACATGCCAACTCATGTTTTATGTTGTCATGTTTTATGTTGTTTTGACAAATTTATTGTTGGCACATGGAGATTCATTTGGGAAATTTGAATAATTACATTCTATTATTTTGGATTTCACTTGACTTGCTTCTACATAGTCCTAGCATGCATTTTTTTTAGCTTAATAAAGCTAGTGTAACACTTTTTTTAATGCCAAAAATTGGATTTTGGAGCAATAGTTGGATTTTTATAGCATTGTAATTTTTTATTAAAAAATTATCTAGTACAAAATGACAATTTTCATATTGTATTCTTCATAGTTCCATAAAATGAACATTCCATCTAAATTGTGCCTCTTGAAGGGTAAAAAAATCAAGAGACACCCTCAAGGTTGAACAGTTCATAAGGACACCCTTAGTTCACAAATTCATGGAAGTTCTTGTTGTAGTGTTTGAGATTGAGTGTGAGTGTTTGTATTAGAGTTAAAGTACCTTAAAAAAATCAATTTGTAAAAGTTATTATTATTTATAAGAGTGTTTTATAAAAAAAAATGTACTTTATATGAGATAGAATATTGATAATCACATTCACTTCATTAACCCATATACTTGAAATCCACTTAAAAAATGTCATTTGAGTGTGCATTCTTCAATTTGCATAATCTTAACCAATTATTGGCTAATTGAGTAGACATGCATAATTGCAGTGAATAGACTTGGTGTCCATGATTTCAAATTTAAACCTAGACAACCACAGCCACAATTGAAACAAGAGCATCCTCTACCATGGTTATAGTTAAAACAGGGGCATCTTCTACCATGGAATCATTTGAAATAAGGGGTTCCAAGAAGATAGGCTCACAATGAAAAAATTCCAAGAGTATGTTAAAGCATGGAGAGATAATAAAAAAATTGACCAACATGTCAGCTAAATATCCAAAGAAAAGCATAAGTGTATGATTTTGTTTTTGGACAACGCAATTTTGGAAATCATGAGATAGATGATTTCATTGTTAATTATGATGCATGGGCCATGAAATTGATAGTTTTTTGGAAGAAGGTTTATCTATACCCCTATTTGTTTGTCATGGCAACAAAAAATACACACAAATGACAAGTAATGTTTAAATCCAAGAAAATTTTGAGATTGGAAAATAATGAGATGGCCAATAAAACTTTTTGGAAAAGGGTATATGTTCCTAGGAATGGTTTCAAAAAGTAAGGTGGTCCCCTAGTACTATACAAAGCCTTGATTAAAATTGTCCTTAGGATGATTATGAATCATCATAAGCAAGATATTCTAGGTGACTACATGAGGTTAGTCATACATTGGGTTGAAGACAATGTTATAGATGCCCCCCATATATTAGCTAAGAAATTGCATTTTACCCTACTAGAGAGTCAAATGAATAGGGTTAAGTTCAGTTTCTCGTGCACATTACCAAAAATTTTATCTACCCAACGTTATAAATATGCCTCAAACTTCATCTTTGTCATGACCATCTCGTATTGAAACTTACATTAGGAGATAAAAAAATGATGTAAAAGAATGAGGAAGTACTTGTACAATCTCTAGAGAATAATGCGGAAGCTTCAAGAATTTTTAATTACAGTTTGTCTGGTGATTTTAACACCCTTAAGAAGAAGTTGTCATCGTGACTTTAAAAGAATTACATCTATTTAGAAATGAATCTTAGGGGAAGGAAGATATGGAACCGAGTAATGATGTTTTTTCAATTCCTCAAAGACTCTATTTGATATTATTCATCATCTATAGTTGGAAATCGAGTATAATACCTTTGTTGCATCTATTTCAATGTCTTCAATATTACTTTCACATAGTCCATCATACATTTTTTATGATAGGTTTGTATTTTCATTATTTGATAAAATGGTTTATTTCAAAGAACTAGCTCCAATGAATGAGGTTTCCTCTATAGACAACTTGAATGGAATGTGCTAAGAAAATGATAATAATTTTGTTAAATGCTTCAAGCAAATTACAAGGTTACAAAAAATAGTTGTGGATCATAAACTAACAACAACAAAAAAACATTCAAGGCAAGGATATTATTATTATATATTTATCTAGTCAAGTATACATAATTCATAATGACTTTAGGAAGGATGCTAAAACACTCAATGAAAGATTTGAAGAAAAAAAAATTTAAGAGAAATTTAGATTAGAAGTCTTGAAAAAGAGTTGGATTATAGACCACGTCTTTTGGATATACCTTCAGTAAAATCTTTAATGGGTCATCAAGCTAAACTTATGAAGAAGTTGAAAAAGAAATAAAATTCAATTGAAAATTTAAAGGTTGAGTTTCAAAATAAATTCTCTACTCGAGAATCAGAATATTGAGGGAAATTGAAAGAGGTGCAAGATAAACATGAGGACATTGCAGGATTAATACAAAAGCTTTCAAATTGAAGAAAACCAGTGATAAGAAACATAAAATGTTGGGAGGTAAAAAATTGGAAAGGATATCTCTAGCACTCAAGGTTAAAGGAAATTAGAAAGGAAAAAGGAGTGCTAGTTAAAAAGGCGGTAAGGATAAAGATAAGGATAAGGGTAAAGCTAAAGGTTGTATTTCACACAATATGTCATCAAATCCTACTTGATTGTTTACAGGAAAGTATATCAGTAATGAATGTTGGAAGTGATGTTTTTGGCTCATAACCAAAATTTGATGCATTGAACGGAGAAGGTAGTTGACCTTCATAGTAACTAGAAAACTTAGGAAAAGAATTACTAGGTGAGTGTGTAATATCTCCAACACCACCACCACCACCCCTCGAACACTACTAGGGTATAAATAAATAATGGGCCCCAGCTACAAGGCAATGTTAGGTACCCATTTTACAATGCATATAAATATGAATGAACACTAAAAAGGCGAGGAAAGAGGGAAAACCTCATGGAAAACTCAATGAAATAATCCAATGATGACATGGTACAAGTTTCTCATAATGTGATCCTTACTCTATAGGATGTTGAGACAAAGACTACATATTCAGAACCTAGTTTTGACAAAATTGCAAGAACGTCTAACTAATTTTATTGCTTAGATTTGTCAATACCACATCCCTTTGGCTAAAGAATAAGGGACTTGAACTTCGTGAAGAAGTCCTGGATATTATCAAAGCTTATTAGGTCCAATAAATTTAATTCTACCTCAAGCATATGGCCTCTTATCTGGGTTTTTTTCCAAGGAGACCTTCCAATGTGGTCCAAATCCCATTTGGAGTAGTACAAGCATCAATATGAAATAATAGCTCAAGAAAAATTGACATATTAATAAGACCATAAGCTTCATCCAAGCGGTTAAAATACCTATTTTTCTTGCTTACTCTTGTTGGATCAACCTTTGCATCCATTGTTGTTCGGAATAAGCCTCTATCTCCAAGGAGTTGTAGAATCTATAGTTTTCAATCGAAATAATTGTATGGCATGAGAAGAGTTGTCGATATAAATTCCATTCTTTCTTTCTGCATCTTCCTCCTAAACCTACAAATAAAGTGCCTATGTGTTTTCTCCTAGAAACAAAACTATGATACTATGTGAAATTCACACAGAACCTAGCAAGAGAAATTCACACAAATCTTGCAAAAAGAACTAGAGAGAAAGAAGAAAGAATGAGAGAATGAATGTGTAAATTGTATTACATGAGTGACTATTAAATACATGAATAATCCCTAATAATAGGTCAATGTGTCATAGATAGTTTCATGGCCAAGAGATTTCACCTTAGTAGTGATCTAGAGTGAAGTAGACACTCACTAACAGAAACCAAAGTTTAATTGCCACCTAGTATGAGTCAATCGCCAAAGAAACAAGCAGTTAACTAAGTCCACATGTGTGAAGAGCATGCATGCATGAGATATTCACCCTCCTTCTCTTAAGTGTGAAAAAAGTAATTGTTACATGAGAGAAACGCAATTGGTGCATGCATGAGATGTCCTCCACCAGTTTAACTGAACTCTACACTAGTCTCACAGAAATCCTAATTGAAGTCAAACTAAAGAGGGAGGAGCGCCCTACTTTTTAGGAAAACCCCTAAAAAATAGGGGACCCTCACAGTGACTAGCAAACTTAGGAAAATAATTACTAGGTGAGTGTGTAATATCTCCAATAGAAAGAAGCAAAGATTACAAAGTTCAACCAAAAAATGTTATAGGATCAGAAAGCACAAAATTTGGAATATGATATGGGGATACAAAACCTAAAATCCCAAATTGTTGATTTGCACCTAAAATTACAAAGGCCCAAAGTTGAGATGGTATAAATTGTGTGTCCTCTGGATAAGAAAAAGTTGAGGGAGAAACAACTAGAGAAGGAAGTGCAAAAAATAGAAACCTAATTGGCTTAAGTTCAATATTAGTCGAATGGTAAGAAAGAAGAGTTGGAAAGCAAGGAAAAATAGCACTTGACAAAGTATAAGAACAATATGGAATTGTTGAATAAGTTTAGAAAAGGAAAAAATAATTTGCATGTCAAGTTTCAATAGTATGTACAAAAATTTAAAGACCTGGAACAAAATTTACAACATCTTTTTGTTGTAGCTCATGAAGAATCAAAAACTTCTAAGAAAGGCAAGAGCAATTGTACTCAATATCTTCTTCTTAGGATGAAGACTTGCAGAAACCTCCAAAGCAACCTAGAGTTATAGAATAGCATTGTTTACATGTATCTATGTAAATACATTTAAATATGTATTATATATCACTATTTCGACGGTGAATTGATAATGTGTAATTTTGTATATAGTTAATGAATTCTAGCCCATTTATAGTGTTTATTTTTTTCGCTTAATATATGTTTATGACTGATAGAAAATTATTTCTAACCCATTAATAGTGGTCATGTTTGTTTTTTCTTCATGTTAAAGTACATTTTTGAATGATAATTAATGAATTTTATCTGATTGATAGTTTTCATGTTTTTTGCTCTTAATGGACATATGTGATTGATAGCTAATGGACAAACATGTATTATTAAATTTTGTAGTGAAGATATTCAATTTATCTCATTTTTTCTAAGGACGCAACTACATGATATGAATGATCAATATTGAATTACTTAAATCACACTAGTGTGGAGAAAATAATTGAAATTATAAAATGTCGCAGACCTAAGGCTTTTAGATCAAAGCACAACAAAAATTGTAATCCTAACACAATTCTTCAATAAAATTACATGACAACAAAATAGCTATTAAAGACTTAGATTATCAATTCACTAAAATCAATGATTGCGCACAAAGTACAAAGAGAGCTTCAAACCCTCCATTGATATTACATTACAAAATATTCATGCCTTAGAAAATTTTAAACTTTGATCGAGAAAATACACACTATGAATAATAAATGCACTCCTAAAGGTTGATGAGGCATGATTGATGTGTCCCACCCCATTTCACATCCTTCAAATAACTTAAACAGCATTCTAACTAATAAAATAACTCACTATTGTTTGAAATTGAAATATGGTTATAAAAATAGAGTATAAATAACTCCACATGCAACATAAATGTTACCATAGTAGAATGAATTTTCAATATGGAAAAATCTCAAGAAATTCCTATTGCATCATAATATTCTTCACTATTTTGCATACAATGTTGCTTTCTAATCATTTTGAACTTCTTTTTTCTTTTTCTCTCGTCTCTTACTTGTTATAACAACACCAATTTTTATATGATTTTCATCTTCTATCATTTGGATATCAGAAAACTACCCTTTGAATTTCTTGTTTTTCACCACTCTTCCTTACCCCATTTATTGAGGATGAAACACCCATTTCATTGTGAATCATAACTCACATTGGCATATCAACAACAACTACCCCATGCACTTCTTTTGTTTCACCAATATTTTATGCCTCATATGTTCAAGATGAAACATCAATTTTATTGTGATTTTAAATTGATATCATAGGTATGTCATCAACAACTATCACTTGCATTTCTTGTATTTGGTCAATCTGTGTTGCCTCTTTTTCAAGGATGAAACACTTAAAGTTTTATTGTTATTATTATCAAACATTATTGGGATAGTAACACTAGTTAATCCTTGCATTTGTTGTGTTTGATCATTTTGACTTGGCTAATTTCTTGAAATCAACAAAATCGACAAAGTCAAAGTGCAAGCAAAATATGTACTTTGCACAAATCATCTAGATTAACAAAGACGTAATGATACATGCAATAAATTTATTGAAAATAATTCTCACCAATAGAGGGAAATCCATGTCATTGCTTCCTTGTTTTAAAAACATTTTTTTCTTACACTTTCCAAAGCGATGTGAATAGTGATAATCCTATTCACTATATTTTTTATTGGCCTTGATCTTGAAGTTTGATCTGTCTGGAAATTGCAAATAAAGACAGCACACTTGTTCCTTGAAGGGCACACTCAACAAAACAATGAACTCACTTCCAATAGGGCACACTTGTTGCTTGAAGGGTGCACTCAACAAACAATGAACTCACTCCCAAGAGGGCACACTTGTTTACACAATGCGCACTTGCTTGAAGGGTGCACTCAGCAAACAACGAACTCACTCCCCAGAGGACGCACTTGTTTACCCAATGTGCACAGCCTCAAAACGCAGACCTAGCCAGCAAACTAACGCACAATGAAGAGGGCGCAGGATTCCCTTGGTGCACAAAAACCTCACACGCTCACATAGAAAAATGAAAATGCAGAGAAGAGAAGATAAGATTTGGAAAAACTTCATCAAATGTATTAGATAAAGTCATCCCCTTTAATAATACAGGGCAACTTATTACAAAGGTAATTGTTTCTTTTATTTTCTGCGACTCTCTACGCATTTAGAGTAGGGAAAGAAGTTTCTCGCCGCAATGACTGACACAAACTGACTGACCATTTATTTAGACATAGCCTTGCTTACTTAAACTAGTAAAGTCTTTATTTACAATTATGATTGACTGATGCTAACATAGATCATAAAACTAGAATAGAAATTATTCCCTTTAGCGCCTTGCTTCTAGGATTGGCGAGATCAGATTACAATAGAATTTTATGAGTTAATATTGATCCTCTTCTCCTAGTTAGACAAGGAAGGGTGATGCCCTTCCTGGTTTCCTGGTGGCCCAATTCCTCCCTATTTATATCTGGAAGCGTCCCTACTTCCACTACCAACTAAAGGAAATTACGTTGCATTGTCTCGACTATCATCCACTTGGCCTACGCTGGACTTTGGCATTTTTTATCGACCAAGTATGAAGCATGATGTTTATTCGAATGATCCGGTGTTACTTTCAAGGAAGCTGCAACTAGACTGTGTTGTTGTGATAAATTATGAACACCACTATGGTCAGCCTATTTTTCTCGGTGTTTATGTGTTGATCCCGACGGAGCCAAAATGAGAGGCATCTATGTGGACACCAGAGACTGAAATCCAAGATAGACCTCGCAAGGTGAGAAGCCATTGGAAGAGTGTGTGGCCATGTTGTAAGGGTTCCACTTCTACAAAGACTGAATTAGGGAGTAGAATTCTTTGGCGTAGTTGTTGTAATTGAATTTGGCTATGGAAAGGGTCTTGGAGTGGTAATTCACCGGGTGACCTCCTTGTTTGCGCACCACTCCAATAGAAAACTGAGAGAAAATATGGGGTAAGGGATAGCGATATTTAATTGTGGATTGGTTGATGGCATGGTAGGTAGTAACTAGACGGAATTCGGTAGTCTCCTGCTTTAGAGTAATTAAAGCTAAAGCGGTGCAGGTGGAGGAGGAGGATGGACGATGGCTAGATTTGGGGAATTGACCCATTTTTCATTCGATTTTGGTAGTGTCTTTGGTAATAGGTCAAGATGATGGGGCATTGGGTAATGATGCGTCATGAATGATATCGATGGATTGTGCAATGGCTCGAGAGGGTGGGAGCCTTGTGGGAAATAAGAGACATTGGAAAATTCTGGGAGGAGAGGGAGTACGACAGGAGGTGTCAGATTAGTGAGGTTCTCAAGTTGAACATGGTGGGCCAAACATAGAGAAATGTATTTTTGGTGAATGACATGGTTAGTTTATTCTTTTCCAGGATGTAGTGGAGGGGAAGTGTGAGGCGTTGAAGTAAGCACATAGGTGTGTCCTTCATGTTGAAGATTGTACTGATGGGATTTGGCATGGTGCACAGCTTGTCGGTCTTGTTGGTATGGGAGACCCAGCAAGAGGTCAGCACAGTCTAAAGGTGAAACATCGTATTCCACGGTGTCATAGAAGGGGCCAATGGAAAAAGTTACTGTGCAGCACCGAGAGATAGTGATGTGGGGTCCTCCCTTTTGTACCCAGCCAAGTTGATAGGCATCTAGGTGGGGGGTGGTGGGAAGTTGTAGATGTTGGACTAGGTCTTGGGAGACTAGATTCTTTTGGCTTCCATTTTCCAGAATGAGAGTTGTGAATTTTATGTTTAATTTGGCATTTATGCATAAAGAGGGGAATGTTAGTGCGACCCAGTTTGAGTGTAGTCATGAGAATGAGGGATGGGTCGGCTTCGGTGGGGTTGGTGAGAGAGGTGACTTTTGGTTGTTTGGGAAACTCAATGGGTGTGACCTCTGCAGCCAAGTTCTGATGGGGGCAAATATTTTTTATGGCTCGACAATTGACAGAGTTGTGTGAGTTGGTCTTGTGAAAAGTACACCAAACCACAGTTTTGGTCGTCGTTGAGGAAGAAGGGTATGGTTGAGGTTGAGAAGGATGTGGGTTAACAGACTGGGTTCGATTTGGTGGATATCAGGTTTGAGGGGCTACCTTACGTTCTACATCCAAGGCTCGTAAGAATTCCTTGTCCAAAGAGGAACTTTCAAAAATATCTACTTCGCGACTTAGAGGAAACAAAAGACTAGCATTAAATTTGATGATTAATACCTCGTCGAGATCATTGTTATGGAGTTGTATGCTTAACTTGCAGAATAACTTAATGTAGCCTTGTACGAACTGAGTTGAAAGTTGGCGGAGATGAAACCACTTGGAAAGAATATTCTGGAGATATCCTGGGGGATAGAAGCGCTCACGCAATGCATGACAAAAAGCGTCCCAAGAAGTAACACAACCAGTTGTCAGATACTGTGGTGTACCGAGCTCCATGACCAATTTGGATTGTTCCAATTGAGTGTCCCACCAAGTTTGAGTTATCCCTTCGATTTGCACGCTGGCAATTTGTAATTTAGTGGATTCTTCCATCTCAGGGGAAGTCTTGAAGTATGTGGAGAGGCTACGGATCTAAGAATCGATCGTCTCGCCATTCATTTGCCCGACAAACTTTGGTAACTGAAAGCGTGTGTTCAGCTACATGGTTGTTAGAGTCTGGCATTGTTGGAGTCGAAGTAATTCATGGAGAGTCAGTGCCAATTATTCAACTGAACTTGATGTGGCTACACTAGACTCCTCACTAGAGACTTCTCTTCGGGGCGGCATGGTCTGCAAGTGCGGAAGAGAGGGAGTGTATCCTCTTGAAGGAAGAGGCGTGAGCTTCCAAAGGGGACCCTGAGGAGGGTGTGCGAAGAAACCAGAGAAGGGCGCAAATGTTTCACCAAATGCAAAGGCGCAGAGGAACCCTGAGAAGGGCGACCAACTCGCTCTTAGCAAGAGCATGGAGAATTAGCTAAAGAACACAAAAACAAAATTGTGAAATTTTATGGATGTTTCCTTCGTCTTCTCCTTCTTCTCTATGTGCGGAAACTTCCCCAAGGCACACACTCTAATACCAATTGATTTGTCCGACGATTGCAAACAAAGAGGGTGCACTTGTTGCTTGAAAGGTGCACTCAGCAAAACAACAAACTCACTTCCAAGAGGGTGCACGTGTTGCTTGAAGGGCGCACTCAGTGAACAACGAACTCACTCCCAAGAGAACGCACTTGTTTACCCAATGCGCACTACCTCAAAATGCAGACCTAGCTAGCAAACTAACACAAAATGAAGAGGTTGCATCAGTCCCTTAATGTGCAGCAACCTCACACACTCACACAGCAAAATGCAAACGCATAGAAGAGAAGAGAAGATTTGGAAGAACTTCATCAAATGTATTAGAAAAAAATGTCTCCTTTAATAATAAAGGGTGACTTATTACAAAGGTAATTGTTGCTTTTATTTTTTGCGACTCTTTGCACATTTAGACTGGTGAGAGAAGTTTCTCGTAGAAATGACTGACACAAACTAACTGACCATTTATTTAGACATAGCCTTGCTTACTTAAATTGGCGAAGGATTTATTTACAATTATGTGACTGATTGACATTGACATAGATCATAAAACTAGCATAGAAATTATTCCCTTTAGCGCCTTGCTTCCAGGACTGGCGAGATCATATTACAATAGAAGTTTTTGAGTTAATATCGATCCTCTTCCCCTCATTGGCCAAGGAAGGGGGACACCCTTCCTGGTGGCCCAAAGATAGTTACTAAACTATGAGGACATCATTATTAGTTAAACGCACACATTATTAGTCCTCACACTATGATTATTAGTTAAACACATACATTATTAGTCTTCACACTATAAAATGAAAATAGAATGAGATACAATTTAAAAGTATGACATACATAATGTTGGTAGAATTAATGATTTCTTAGATTTTTTTACCCATGATTCAAAGAGTTGTTTCACTTACTGAGAATTAACCTCGAGGAAATGAGATGCTAATTGTGCCGCAATTTCTTCATTGAATGGACTTCTTGACTTATCATGTTCAAGACAAAGTTGAATTCTAATATTTGAAGGCATGAATCTACTTTGTGTAAATTTTTGGAAAGCGCCTTCTAACCTCATAATAAACTTGAAAAAATGTGCTCTCATCTTATTTACAAGACGTTTTTTGTCGCATTCAAATTTGTTTCTATAATCCTTGTAACCTCCTCTTCCTCCTCCTTAGTTTCTAATCAAATTTTGTATTTCCCTATGCTTATGCTCCATCACTTCAATCCTTAATTGTACTAAAGTATAAGGATGAATAGATTTATTCATGTCAATAGCATGGACCACTTGGACATGCATATAAGGAACCATCTCATCTCCTTAATAAGAACAAAACCAAATCCACTCACCAGAAATGATGTTAATATTGCAATGACGGTGACTCAAAATGTTATCATGAATTAAATGATACCACCATTATAGAATACATAATACGATCAACTTAACATAAATCGACTTATCTTTCCTCGTATACATATGCATCATCCCATGTACATCCTTGTAGTTGCAACATCTGGAATTATTTATAACACTTCCACATTCTCACCAATTTTTTGTACTTTTATTCATTTTGTAGGCCTTCAATAACTTATAAACAAGACATATCGGTGTATATGATTAGTTACTTAGATTTCTATTTAAGTTTCATAAAATTGAGAGTAATTTCACTCCAATGCCATCATAACATCATCGTTTATTATTAACCAAACCCACATAAAAATTATTCGATATGTTAAAATAATTACTAAACCTAAGATATTTCCTCATGTCGAATACGGATCTTGTTTGATGTTGATCCATCTGATTACCCATAGTTAAGATCAATGTACTCTTGACTTTTATGTTGGTATGGTTCCTCGGGCTTAAATGCAACCCAAATTTTCTCCATTACCTCATAAATTTGAACAAATTTTGTTTTCTCAATGCCTCTAGTTGGATGAATGTTCTCGTAATCTTGTGCAACTCTTTGAATTTCATGAAACATCTTCAAAAAGTTTTTAATTCCAATGTGGTGAGCAAAATATATGAGCTTGTAAATTAAGCCAAGATTCAACTGTAATTGGCAACACATGTTTCATTAGGTATGATTTAATTAAATATTAAAAATCTTCATTTACAATTAATAATTAAATATGAAAATGTGTACATTTTCATCATTTGTTCTATTCATTGTTAGGACCCTAAAATGTCCCTTTTTCACTACACCTTTTGATCATTCAA
>JZKD02S2245654.1:0-14044 GCA_000966675.3 Picea glauca | reverse complement strand
GAAGTTTTTGCTGGGTTTTCTTCCCCTAGAGGGTTTCCCAAGATAAATGTTGTGTCTCTTGTGAATGTGTATTTCTCAATGATCTTGTTCTTATGATGCTCTTATCTATTGAAATACAAAGAACTATAATAATGGCATAAACATTAACAATAACTCACCAAACAATCCTCCCTTACGACCTCAGATGCCTGTGCAACCTAACCCAAACCCAAATAATAAGGTTGTTCAGAACATAGACATACATAATGTGCCAGCCTTATCTATTACTCCTATGCCTTATGATGAAATAAACTTAAGATCGGGGAGAATGGTTGAGCCAATAGTTGAAGATGCTCCATCTTTAGAATCAGATAAGGAATCAGGGGAGAGACCATCTGATGATACAGAAGAAATTGACCAACCCATTCTAGAATCAGTAGACCCACCATTCCATGAAAGACTGAAAATTACCAAGCATGTGGAATTACCATCTTTCAATCTCCTTGGAGAATTGCAAAATCTGCACATTAATATTCCACTACTGCAAGCAATAAGGGATGTCCCTATTTATGCCAAGACTATGATGCATCTCTGTATCAGAAAACCTGGACGAAAACCTAAAGATCCCCTCACAGTGCATGTAGTGAGGGATTTGTCTGAGCTAATGCTAATAAAAACTCCACCTATTAAATATGGCAACCCAGGAAACCCTATCGTCACAGTTAAAATCGAACAGACATCTATTCAGCATGTACTAGTTGATTTAGAGGCAGCAATTAACATCATGCCAATAGAAACTACGCATTTGTTGCAACTCGAAACAAAAATCCGACCTACTCCTATTGTTCTAGAATTAGTTGATCGCTCTACCATCAGACCAGAAGGAGTAATCGATGATTTAGTTATTTCAGTAGACTCATGGGAGTATCCTGTTGATTTTGTCGTGTTGCAGCCCAAATCCAGTCTGGGAGGCCATCCTCTAATTCTGGGACGACCATGGTTAGCCACATATGACGCCTTCATAGGTTGCCTATCTGGTTCTATGACCGTCTCAGATGGTTATGACACAAAAAAACTTACCCTGTATCCTCATGCTACACCCAGTGCAGAACCTGAAAACTCTCTATGGATGGACAATGAGGCTGAAAGTGCTCTACCTGTGCTAACTATAGGAAAGGCCCTGAGTTTCAAGGATGAGATGGAGGATGAATTAATCAACTGTTTTATTTTTGACCCCTCTAATGTTACACAGCACATGCACCACCAATTGATCAGAGTCTTTGACCCTATGGCCCAGGAAGAAATGAACTCAGAAATGTTCTTAGAAACTGCTAACAATCAGAGTGATTCAGTTGTAACAACAGTCGTTGTAACAGCAAACGCTATAACAACAGATGATGAAATAAAAACAGCTGAATTATTTCCTAGAGTCAGTTCTAAGAGCATCGTTGTAGAAATCGAACCTGGAAAAACCTTGAACATCAATCCCAATCTCTCCAACGCTGAAACTCGTCGACTGATGAATTTACTGACTGAACATAAAGAAGCATTTGCATGGGATTACATGATATGAAAGGCATTCGCTTTGAACTATGCACCCACCATATATACATCAAAGAAGAATGCTGACCCATTTGCCAACTGCAAAGGAGGATGAACCCAAACCTTAAAGAAATTGTTAAGGAAGAACTTCAGAAACTCCTCAATGTCGGATTCATCTATCCTATATCAGACAGCGAGTGGGTATCATCGTTGGTTATTGTGCCTAAAAATAACGGTAAGTGGAGAGTGTGTGTGGACTATAGATCCCTGAATAAGGCAATGCAGAAGGATCATTTCCCTCTGCCATTTATTGATCAGGTTTTAGATAACTTAGCAGGAAAAAAATATTTTTCTTTCCTAGATGGATTCAATGGCTATAACCAGATACAAATTGCCCCACAGGACCAAGATAAGACCACATTTACCATCCCTTGGGGTACATTTGCCTACAAGGTTCTCCCATTTGGCTTGTGTAATGCACTAGCCACTTTCCAGAGAGTTGTGATTGGTATTTTCTCTGATATGGTGAATGACTGTATGGAAATATTCATGGATGACTTTACACCTTATGGGACTGATTTCGAAGACGCTTTGTCTAATCTGGAAAAAGTGCTCAAAAGATGTAGACAGCCTCATCTTTCTTTAAGTACAAAAAAGTGCCATATGATGATGCGCGAAGGGGTGGTGTTGGGACACTTCATCTCTTATGCAGGGATTCAGGTAGATCCAGCCAAAATCCAAGTAATTTTGGACATTCCAACTCCATCAACTCGGAAAGAGGTAAGAAGTTTTTTAGGGAACGCCGGGTATTACAGAAGATTCATTAAAAAATTCTCTAAACTTGCCTCTTCATTGTTTTTCTTATTAACGAAAGATGTTAACTTTCGTTGGACTGATGACTGTGAATTGTCCTTTGTAGATATTAAACAGAGATTTTCCACAGCTCCCATCTTAAGAGGGCCCAATTGGGCTCTGCCTTTTCACATTTATTCATATGCCTCAGACATTGCAATTGGTGCATTACTAGGGCAACAGGAGGACAAAGAACCCTACGCTATCTACTATATCAGCAAGAACATGGCTCCTACTGAGTTAAATTACACAGTTACTGAAAGAGAATTATTGGAAGTAGTATATGCAGTCAATAAATTCAAGCATTATGTAACTGGTTACCCAACTTTTATTCATACTGATCATACATCCACTAAATATCTAATGAATAAACCTATTACTAATGCCCAAGTGACAATATGGTTATTACTACTGCAAGAATTTGACATCACTATAGTGGATAGACCAGGAAAAGAAATGTGGTTGTTGATTTTCTCTCGAGATTACATATAAATGATGATAATTCACCTGTAGATGATTCCTTTCCTGATGAACATTTGTTTGCAATATTTGCTCACTCACCTTGGTATGCAGACATTGCTAATTATTTGGTTGCAGGGAAGGTACCTCCACATCTATCTCCTCAAGAAAGAAGAAAAATTATTCAAAAGAGTGTTAGGTACAGTTGGATAGGAGAATACCTCTTCTACACAGGCCTGGACCAAGAAATCAAGAGATGTGTGAGGGATGATGAGGTTTATGATCTACTAAAAGCTTGTCATGATAGCCCTTGTGGGGGTCACTTTGCTGATAAAAGGACCGGGCATAAAATTTTAAGGATGGGCTATTATTGGCCCAGCATATTTCAAGCTGCCAAGAAGTATGTCCAAACTTGTGACAGTTGCCAACGCATGGGTCAGCCAACTCACAGAGATGAGATGTCACTCCAGTCTCAGGTAGTGTTAGAGCCTTTTGAGAGATGGGCCATGGATTTTGTAGGACCCATTCACCCACCTTCCAATCAGAAAGTCTATATATTGGTCTATACAGATTACATGACCAAGTGGGTGGAGGAAAAAGCACTTATCAAAGCGTCAGAAGAGGTTGTCTTAGCATTCTTGTTTGAAGATATATTTGTTAGGTTTGGCGTTCCCAGAGAATTGCTCACTGATGGAGGATCCCCTTTCACATCACATAAATTTGAAGCTCTAATCAGTAAATATCATGTTTGACATAGAATAGCTTCTCCATACCATCCACAAGGCAATGGCCAAGTGGAAAGAACCAACAAAGTTATCAAATCCATTCTTACTAAAACAGTGAGAGAAAATCGTAAGGATTGGTCTGACAAATTGCATGAAGCTCTATGGGCTTACCGAACTACTTGGAGGATCACAACTAGTTTTTCTTCTTACGAGCTAGCATATGGAAAAAACCTTGTTTTTCCCATCGAATTCGAAATCAAAACCTTAAGAACTGCATCAGCAGTCAACCTCGACTTGACTATGGCACAATAATCTAGACTGCAGTAGCTCAACGAGCTTGATGAAAAGTGTTTGGACGCCATCCATCAAACCACAATGATTCAACAACAAAGAACAAAATGGCATGACCAAGTCATCAAGAAGAAAATATTTCAGAAAGGAGATTGGGCTCTATTGTATGATTCACACTTTAAGGAATTTCAAGGAAAACTACGTACACAATGGCTAGGGCCTTACGAGGTCGACATCATTTTTCCCAATGGGGCAGTCTGGTTGATTACTATTGATGGATCCAATACACACTTACATGCAAATGGTCATCGCTTGTGTCTGTATTAGCGTCCACTATCCAAGACAAAATTCAAAACTAGTTGTACAGCTGATACAGATTATCAAATCTTAAACGGAAAGGAGCTTGCTCCTTCCCCTTCTAAACTTTAGGACTTCTTTTGCTCAGACTTTGTATATAAATCTCAGCAAAATTTGCATTTCTCTGTTTTTAGTTGAAATTTTTCTAGTTTCTTTACTATGCTAATAAAGCTTCGAAAGGTATCATGGAATTATGTGTGTGCAGGTAGATTGATGAACAGAAGGAAACGATGAGTTCATGGAAGTTGAAAAACTTCCTAGAAACGAAGTAAGGTAGTGTTTGGCCGATTTCAATGTTGTTACATCTTCTTCCGATAAATTGGCCGATTTCAATGTTGTTACACCTTCTTCCGATAAATTGGTCGATTTCAATGTTGTTACACCTTCTTCTGATAAACTGACCGATTTCAATGTTGTTACACTTTCTCCCAATAAGTTGGTCGATTTCAATGTTGTTACACCTACCTCCGATATTTTTGAAAAACAACCTGTTGCTACACTAATTATTGTTGTTCTTTCTTGCCACTTCACTCTTTCTTTTTGTTGATGTTGCGGCTCCAACCCTCCAATCTTTCGTGCAACAGCACCACTGATTAGACAATACTGATGCTTTCTATCTGAAAGTGTTGCTTCATTGTGACGTGACTTCACATTCGGTGATATCCAGTTGGCTCACTACAGTAAGGACTGCGTCTCTGCACAAGCTGTCATTTCTCTCACAATCCTTCATCATGTCAACTATTCTGCGCCACTCAGATGGCGGTTGGATTGTGCGATTACTCCGACAGGTCGTTATGTGCGGTAAGATTTGAGGTACGTAATTAATCATGCGTGTTAAAGTAATGAAGATATAAAAGCACGATTTCCTATTTACTAACCGGTTACACCTGGAGTCAATCCGCTTAGTTGGGGGGGAAACATAAATTTAGTCGTTCATTCTGAATTTTATACACACCTCCACCACCTTTCCACCCACACTTCTTTTAACTAAGACATTGTATTCTTTCTGCAAACCACGTTCGAGCTTATTGCGTCTCTGATTTAGGTGATAGTTTCTCCTCCTACATGCCTGTTAGACTCTCAAGAAACATCATGGGAGGATCGGCTGTGAGATATGAACCCACAACTCTGGACAGTTTGCTGCTACACCCAGAGGCCTACCAAATATTTCTTCAGGCTGGCTGGATATCGTATTTTAAGAAGTTGAAAGAGTTTAGTGAGGACGAGGTATTGGAGTTTAGTCAAAATATTTTTGAAGGTTATTCAAAGGTGAATGGGGCAAGGATTCCAGTAATAGAATCAAGTATTGTTGTTGTAACAGGGTTTCCAAGAACAAGAGACCGATGGTTTAACATAAAAACACATCTTCCGGATGCACAAAAGGGGTTCATCGTCAACAATGAGCAAGTTCAGACCAAGGGAAGAGGTGTAGACATCAATTCCTTACCAGAGCCATGGAGGAAAGTCGCAGAATTTCTAAAAAGGTACATTACCTGCGAAGGCCGATACCAAGTTGTTTATTTTCCTGATTTCATCTTATTATCAGATCTGCGACATCAGAAATTGATAAGCATTCATTATTTTCTCCTACATTCATTGCATAACATGGCCCATTTTGTAAAAAAATCCAAGAGCCCCAAGAACTGCGTTTCTAATCACACACTCATCGACCTATTAATTCGCAGAGGTATGGGCATTTCCAATAACCCATTACCTGTTGCATCAGACCAGCCACAATCTGTAAATCCAGAAAGAATTGTACTAGTCCTTAACAATGCAACCCATGGACCTCTTCCAGAGCCTCTACCCTCGGCTGCAACAGCAGTCCAAACCCCTACTGTCATTGTCCGTAAGACGACTCAGAAAAGCAACCGTATAACCTGAAGCCATCCTGGCACCAGACAGACAAGCCTCGACGACTTTGCATTACAACATCCTGTAGATGTAGACAAACAAATAGATGAAGAGCCAACCGCTCGACCACAATCACAGCACTTGATTGCTACACAGATTATTGAAATCCTACCCCTTGCCTTTGACAAGAAAACCCCTACTCTTACATCTGCATTACCTAAAAAGCGAACAAGGATAACACGGTCCACTATAACATCAAGACTGCTTACCCCCTCTGTTGTGGCACCAACAATCACACAGAACAATCATATTGTTGTTGCAGCCAATCAAGCACCTACTATCATTACTTGTGCAACTTCACAAAAAATGAAACGTCCATTCAAAGGAAAACCTCGAAGAGCCCTTGACCAAATTGGATCAACAGCAAATCAAATCCCTCTGGTTGTTGCGACAGATAATTCTACAGTGGTACGAATACCAAGTTTTACTTTATGCCCAGAACTTCAGAAAACTATCTTCTCCTTTCAAAATGAATGTACTCAATTCGCAGCAGAATCATCGATGTTGCCTGATGATTCTATGCATCCTATGTTCGTTGACGATATCTAGATCATCGCAAACCCCAATATACCAGAATATTCTCCTTGTGTTCTTGAGGAAGAACACCATGTTCCTCCTCCAGCAACGAAGAAGAAAACCACTACTTTCATTTCTACTTTACCCAGGAGAAAAACCAGGTCCACCAGGTCTACCGAAGCTGCAATTGGAAGGCAAGATATGGAGCAGGTCATTCCTATTCTTCGTCCACTACCCCCTATGGTTGTTGCAGGGACAGTTCCACAAGAATCAACTGTCCACGTCGAGACTGATCCACAAGAACCAGTCCTGACAGATATAGTTGTTACACAAGAACCAGCTGCTCCACAGAAGATTGCCCCACCAGAGCCAATAATATTAGAACCAACTGTTCATGTCGAGACTGCTCCACAAGAACCAGTCTTGATAGCCACAGCTGTTACACAAGAACTATCTCCATAGCATGTTCAGGATGTGCCACTTGCCCAATTATTTGCCCAAATAGAGAAAAAGATTAAGAATACAGAAAATTCCAGGATCGTTGCACTAATAATAGAAAATAATAACCTCAAAGCAGAGTTAAAGACCCTGAAACAGGAAGTGGCAGTTGCTCGACAAAAGAATCCAGAAGGTATAACCTTGGACATCCTAGCACTAACAAAGGTTGTTATGGGCAGAGACAAAGAACTCATGTGTTTTTAGTGTGGCAACATTTACTATGAGGCAGCATATGAGGTAGTCAAAGTTCCAGTCGCTACAGGACCAGCAAATATCTCAATCAAGATTGAACATGGACTTCCTGCTACACAAAAATCAGTAAAACAGAGGAGATCTCAACGTCATAAATCAGATCCCGGTATACCAGAAGCTTGCAAACAAGAACATTTGTTTCCTTCACGAGTTGTTACTCGAGCAACTCAAACTGATCATGTTCTCAAGAATAAAGAAACCCAAACAAATTGTTGACACAACAGATTTTCTTTTTGACACAACATTCTTCATCACCGACACTTAGAAATTTCTCTTAACAATTTTTCACTGGAGGAGATACTGATCTACTTCAGCTACAAAGTAAGGTTTGAATGTGTTTTGCATGAGGACATGCAATGTCTTTAGTTGGGGGGTATGTTAGGACCCTGAAATGTCCATTTTTCACTACACCTTTTGATCATTCAACCTTCTCATTCCTAAGCTAAATGACTATTGTAATGAGCACCAAGACCCCTTTTTCCCAAGGTATGAACTATTCATCTTGCTTTTATATTTTCATTTACTTAGCATGTTTGATTGATAACGTTCACATATTTTACCCGTGAAATGATTTAACTAATGATCAAAATCTTAGAACAACCCACTTCAAGAAACTCATTGTTGTTACAGCTATGCGCCAATACTGGAAGTTGTTACATGACTTCTGCAACGGCTGCCCATCAATCCTGGAAGTTGTTACACAACTGCTACGACAGAAGCCTGTTAATCTCGGAAGTTTTTACAACAGACGCCACCAGTCCTGTTGTGATACGATTGCTGCAACACCTGTTGATTAGAATGCTGGCTCACGATGTTGATGAAGGAGAATTTAAGATTTTGTATTAATGATATCTAATGAACAACCAGAGAATCGGGGATTCTCAAGACTATTCTATTTTTGAACATTGAACGACTCTGACTTTAAATAGCATATATTTTGTAATGTAAAGGGTTTTTAGTCTTTTTCCTTGAACGGAAGAAAGTAGCGATTATTGTACACAGACATATTTTTGGCAATTAAATGAAGAAGTGGATTGAATTTCTTTAGCACACTGTAACCTATCTCCTTGAGTGGATTCAATGAGAAGGAAAGGGCCCACCTTCCTCACCGATTCCCCTCTATTTTGAATTCTAGATTTAGTCATTTTCATTGCAAATGGTTTAACTGTTAGATATTTTTTAATATAATTGTTGTTACAGTTTAGTTCATTCTTGGTAAATGCACATAGACTTGTCTCATGAGAATTAGAAGTCAGTTGTTGAACATGGTTGGAGAACTGCTTTTCCTTTTTCTACATTAGGTTAAAATCTTGTTTTGGAGAATTAAAAGTGTGAAGTAGCTTCTTGCAATAAGTATATTTCCCTTCCGCAATAGTATAGAATTTCTTCCTACAAAAGTAAATTAGAAAGTTAGATTAAGGTAGGCAATTCATGGCTTTTGTATATTCATCGGTTTAGATTGCAATTGTGATTTTAAGTTTGTATCACTCCAGCTGTATCAAAACAATTGTGTTAGCGATAATGTTTGTTTGTTTTGTTAAAAAAAAAACTTCCCTACTACAATTAGATTAGAGATAATTTTGTAATCTAGCATAGACTGTGCAGAATTATCTTGAAATAACAGACTTCCCTGGGTTGACAATTTATATTGAACACTTTGATTTTCCATTCAATTAGACAATTAAAGTGCCCAACATTCATCAGATGGTTCTTCATAATATTCAATTGTCTACAAGATACGGTTGGTTGAATGTCTATAATATGCTCATCCATTTTTTCTTCCCGTTCTTTGCTTGGTTCCAAAGTAGGATTCAACTCCTGATGTTTTAAAACAAATATTAAGAAAGTAATGGAAAGATAAACATAAATTTGAAGTTCTAATAAATATGTATAGCTTACTTGGAAAAACTATAGATATAATCCTCTTATTGAATTTTGATTTCATCTATAACTATGTGTATATATTTTTATAGCATGTGCACTAAGGACTAAAACTATTTCCCATTGGAGAAACATTATTATTGCATACTAAACTACATATGGCCACTAGATCATAATAGTGAAATAAATTCACTTTCACTACCTTTTTATCTGACATTGAGTTTCCATCTCGTGAAAGCCTATTTAATTGTTTCTTTAAATTCTCCTCATTTTCAAGATCAATAACATCTGCAAAACCCTATTTATATTCGTCTTTTCCATCCCATTTTCCAAGGTTTACACAATACATCAAGCCATTGTCTTCTAGTAACTCAAATAATATCTCACTTTCCTACGTGCCTCGATCATAATGTAGATGAGAATCAATACCAAGTTTGTATTGACTCTACTTTTAGAGATCTTTTCATATGATTCAACCATAAAGGAAGCATATGACTTTATCTGCTTCACTTTAATTCCAAATATGAAACCATCAGATTCTCTCCCAACCCATATCAATATCCTTGGCTTTCTTGCTCCACATTTGTGTTTCCTTAGAAATTAATGTTGGATTGACCCCCTTTAGTACACTATCATAGTCAATTTGCTTCAGAAATGGAAAATCCTTGTGACTCATACTTGATTCAATAAATACCAAATCCATGTTCCTAGGCATAAATTCATTACAGATCTCTTGTACAACAATTGATCCAATTTTATCAAGGACTCCATCTAAGTGTTCTAGAACATCCTTAATTTTAGACTCTTCACTAGAGTTTTTGCTCATGAAGTACCATATTCCAACAATAATGCCACTTTCATCTACATCTTCACGTGACTTTCCAAAGAATTATCTCCTAATTTTCTTAAATCTTTTCTTCCCCTCATTTAGTATGTGGTTATACCATCTTGATCATTTCTTAAGACTTAATAAGGATGTCCTTAAGTGGTTTCCTAGTGACCTTCTGGTAACATGTGTAGTTTGAATTGTTGACTCACCCTTCACGTATTTCCATTGAAGCTTCTACATCGATATAATTTTTATTTTCTATAGGTGTGTTTCTATACATCTACAACCATGAATGGGTCTTCAACTTGATGAAGCAATACACTAAGAAAAGGGGTTTCTTTTTCCTAGGATAATATTTGAAACAATTTGCATGTATTTTCAATCCCTTTGTACCCAAAAGATGAATCTAACTAAAGAAAGAAAGAAAATCTATTAATGTCCACAATAATTAAAATAGGTCAATGGGGATAGAAAGTACAAGTCACAATAACAATGTGTGAATGCCAAAGAAAACTTGTAGGTGCAAAAATAAATACAAATAAAGAGAGTACAATGGGATAATCTCAAAAGGTGAAGCCTAAAATATAAATTAAGAATGGAACATTACTATGTAATAGAACAACCACTACTCTGCATCAAGAAGAAGTAGAAGAGGAACAATCATGAATAAAGTAAAACCCAAGGGGCAGTTAGGAAGATTGCCAACTATCACCAAAAAAACTCTTCCTCTCATTTAGGTAGGCTCTCCTCCAACACAAAGGGAATTCCCTAGTAAGGATGCTTAAGGTATACTTTAGAAATAAATGGGATTTTGGATTGCTAAGACCAGTGCCTATCCAATGGGAAATGGAGTCAAGATCAATAATCATGAGGATTCGAACAACATGGAAGAAAGTACAGCAAGGTTGTTAGAAACATGCTCGAACTAACCACATGGTTACAATTCAATATGCAAAAAATTTGAGGAAGATTGTTCTAGAGATGCTCCTCACAACATGTACAAAATCAGGCAAGTAATAACATGAAACCATGAATAATTAAAGGACAACATGATATAGGAGCATCACTCCAACTCGCCAGCGTGTCAACACGCCAGCGCAACAACACATTGGGAGGAACGAATTCCAAGGGAAGAGAGGCGCCAGCCCTCTCATTTTGAACTAAAATTTAAAGTTTTAATGTAATTCAATGTGATTTAATGTTTGTAGGCTCAAGGAAAGTCGATCCCTTGTATTTGTACAGGTCGAGTGTAAAGTCGCCTTTAACGATTGATAGTTGGGTAGATCTAGATCTGATTCATACTAGATATAAATTAAATACAATTTAATGTTGGTAGGTGGAGGAAGGCTTGAGGAGCCCCTCTTTTGTAAAAAGATCGATGTATTGAGATAAAAGAAGGAATTAGTGCAATTAGAAATTAGGAGAGAAGTTAGAAGAGGAGATAGAGTTGAAGACTTTGTTGCAGTCCAGCTTTGTATACATTGTAATTAGCATTCAATTTTAATGAAAAAGGAAGATTTACCTGCAATATATGAATCTATGTGTATTTATCTGTGTGATGGATGTTTGTTTCTGGATGTTTACTATGTTTTTTGTGAATGTTATATGTTTCAATTCACAATATTAAGCAGAATTATTTGTCTGTATTTTTTTGGGTAGTTTTGGGTTCTTTAGGCTTGTGCAAGGAGTGCACACCAGAGTAATTGAAATACTCTGTGAAGCCATCACAAGAAGTGTTTTTTTCACTCTGTTACGAGTTCAAGGAAGAGCGTGCCAGGTGGGCACACCAGAATCATTCTCAAAGTTCAGAAGGGATAATGCAAAGTCTGCACATCAGAGTTACTGAACACTCTAAAACTGGCGCAAGGAGTGCGCAGGGAATTCTTCGGAGTCTAGAAACTTCAAGGAAGAGACTCTGCAAGGATTTCATTGAGTAGGTGCAAGGAATGCGTGAGAACTATGCTTTGAGTTCTGTGAGGAGATTTCTAGTTGGGAATACCAAAGTTACTGAACACTCTGAGGATTTAGCGCAAGGACTGTGCGAGAACTCTTCTTTGAGTTCTGTGAGGAGATTGTCATGTGGGCACATCAGAGTTTTTGAACACTTTGATAGCTAGTGTAAGGAGTGCACAAAGCCAACACACTGCTAAAAGTGTTAGTCAATCACAAGAGAATGAGCGCAAAGTTCCAAGAGGGCACAAGAAAGCATCTGAAAAGAACAAAGGGACTGAACCATTTGAAACTGAAGAGGTGGAGCTCTAGAGGAAGAGAGTGACTGCCAGGAGGGCATGAGAAACTAGTGAAGGAACAGAGGGTCGCGCCCCTTTGTCAATTGGAGAATTCAAATCTCAGGAGGAACAGGGAGAGTGTGCACAGGACCTATGTAAGGCATGTAGAGACTGAAAATAATCTAAGTCCTAGACTGCGGTAGAAGTGCAAGAAGTTCCCCCACATTTCATCGAAGTGTCGAAAAATCTTAGGAAGAGTAGCGTTTTCCAAAACGCAAGTAGAGGCCAAGGTGACAGACTTGTGGGAGAAGAATCAAAGGTTAAGCCTTTGAAATTCATTGAGAAATCCTTCATTTATAAGGAAAGCGTAGTAGTAGTAGAGGAGGAAGCTACAGCAATCATTGATCTAGGCTAGAGAGAAAATCTGGACCATCGAATTTAAGTTCAGATAGAGGTAGGAGCGCACGGGAGAGGAGAATAGATCTCAGCTGATATATCTAGGCACAAGGACCAATAGTCATTTGATCCAGGAAAGAAGCATGGGTTTTAACCCTCGAAGTCCTTCAGACTTCAGCATTCGGAGATTTTTCATGTGTGAAACGCAAAGGAGACAAGTTTCCCAAAGACCCGAGAACCGAAGTGAATTTGGACCGTCCAATTGTGAGGACACATGTTCGCAGATCCTGCAGAGTTTGAAAGTCTGTCTATTCGGCAGAATTGGAGCGTGGGTGCAAAAGTATACAAGACTCCCGAAGTTCTGAAATAGTGGATTAGATCCTAGTTGTTGACAGATGGAGGCCACGCGTCGGCAGATCGCATAATTCAAAGACTTAGTAATCCGAAGGAATTGTGGGTGTGAAGTGTTTGGAGTCGAAGACTCTCGAATGCCTGAAGTTCATATTTGATCTCGACCGTCGGTTGAGGAGGGACACATGGACGCAGGATCTGCCCCTTCATTAGTTTGGAGTTCAAGAGAAATAGAGTGTAGCATAGTGGAGAGCTCTGAAGTCCCAGAGTCCGAAGTGACTCTAGACCATAGATCTAGAGTGGAGTGGGACCGTCGATCCCCAAGCCCATTCAGATGTTCAGTAATTCGTGGATTCGGGAGGCATTGAAGTTCGGGATGCAAAAAGCTCTAAATCCCGAAGAAAGTTACATACCGTTGATCCGTGGAGCGAGGACAATCGTCTGATCCAAGAGTTCAGCGTTCAGTGCTTCGCGAGTGTAGTATGTTGGAGCAGAGGAAAATTATGAAACCCAAAACTCTAAAGACTTTGTAATTCATAGATCTCAGCACTTGCTGGGGACTATTGATCTTTGGCGTCGGTTCGGTTATTCGCCAATTCGGTGTTCGGGAGAATTAGAGTAGTGTGAGGTGAAAACTCTCGAAGCCCAATGTAGCGTAGTGCAGGAGCCCTGAAGCTCCTAATAGGTTTCTTGGGGCTAGGCCCTCAATGCCAACCTGCTTTCATATGGGGTTTTGGCTGAAGAAAAGGGGGATAGGGCCCGAATTTTGATTTTAAAAAGTTTTCAAGAAGGGGCTTAGAGAAAAAGTGCATGCAAGCTTATTATTAGACCTGCGCCATAGGATAATTAAGGACATGTGTGTTAGAATATGAAAGATTGTGTTCGTTTTACCATTGACAATACCCTTGTCACCCAACCATAGGCCGAAGCCACCCTTCGAGCACCTTGACCTTGACAGAGAAGAATACTGGTAG
>JZKD02S2245632.1:10700-29384 GCA_000966675.3 Picea glauca | reverse complement strand
GAGGGAATGTGGAATACCTTTGAGTTGGTCTTAAGGGAACAAATACAAGCAAGGCCAAATGGATTGAGGTTGGAAAGGTGAGGGAACTGTACCCTCATCTTCATATTGACTAAAAGTAGCCTTTTGGAGGTCCAAAATCTTCCCAATGGAGAGGAGTGATCCAGGGGATCAAAATATGCTCAAAAATCAAAGTGCTTAGAATTTATTGAAAATGGACTCATGCGTAGGCCTCATTCTCACGATCCCAACGCAACTTGAACTGGTTAAAAAAAATTTCATATGCAAGAGATATTGTGTTCTATCCACTTTGCCAAACATGCAAAATTTGTGTTGAATGTATAGTCTGTACTGCTGACTATATAGATCATACTGACATGTGGCAGGGTGACTGTATTGACAGGTGGAAAGAGGTGATGTGGCAGAGGGTGACATGGCAGAGGGTGATGTGGTAGGCGATTGGAACATGAGGTGGACCTATCCGGCTTTGACACGTGGCATTTTTTGGACCAATGGTATGGTGCCATGTGGCCCAGACATGGGCTTCCACATGGCACCCCTCAGTGGTATGAAAGTTTGGTTAGAGTCTGCGGGGGTAAAATCCATGACCTTCGGGGCAAGTGGAAAGGTGTTGGCGCAGGCCGGGCTACCATCCCGCCTACCATATGCTTCTTAACCTATATGGTGTCCATTAATATTTGAGTTTGATACATGGTTTGTCCGGGTGGAGAAAGTGTCGGGGCTTAGCCCTAACCCTTAGTCACACCATTTACCATATGTACATATGACCTTACCACGAGACTCAGTGTGGGGTTCCAAGTATTTAGGCCTTGGTCACACATTGCGACATGACCACTGCGTGGTAAAATCCATTTGTTAAGCCACGACAATATCCAATGGTCAACCCACAAGCGCGTGTTCTAATAGTGCCAAGGACTCTGGATTTGGCACTAGGACGTGGCCATATGGATCCCATGTGACCGACACCTCCACCATAAAAGGTGTTGGCTTCCTAATGATGCGAAAAATTGACACCAATTGCAGGATGCGCGCGGTGCTAGGTTTTTGGCACAGAAAGATGCCCATGAGCTAGGTTAGACTCACACATGTGCATTTTGGAGAGTAAAGACATCAAACAATTTGGGAAAAACTTCCAGGAAGTGATTCCAACTCAGGTTTTGGCCAAACTAGGTGCAGGAAGATCCCAACTAGGGGTTTTTGGACATTCTAGAGCCATTGAAGCCATCTATTTTTTGTTCTGAGCATTGTAAAGAACTAATTTAGACACTTTGAGAATTAATGAAAATGATCCATTGGAAGATGGACCAGGAGATGTATCCCAAGAGAGGGGTGGACTCCTTTATTATTTTTTTGTGTTAATGTGTTTACTTTGATGGTTGTTATGTATGTTTATGTTTCTCATGATTAAGTAAAAACTCATTAATTTATATGTGTTTGTAACTTGATCCTATTACCCAAGAACATACAATTTACACTTGCAATTTTAAAGAGACTCAAGCCTTTTAATTTTCAGATCATTGAGGATGGTTGCTGATTTTCATTAATCATGGTTTTCCATGCTCGACACTAGATGACTATGGTTTACTATTTTTTATTATGGTTGTCTTTGATTAAACATGTTTGACCATGGTTGACTGTGGTTGACCATGTTGTCTATAGTTAAGCATGGTTCACCATGGATGACTATGGTGACTATGGTTGTGTCACATTGCGACATACATATTGGTTGAATTATGTTGAATTTATACATTTAATGGTTATGTTGCATTGCAACATTCATAAATGGTTATGTGGCATTCTTACTTTCCTCAAGGGTTATGTTTGATTTATATGTTCTTCAATGTGTATGCCACATTTTGGCATTCATCTTAGTTTAATTAGGTTGAATATTTACATTCTTGAATGAATTTGTTGCATTTAAATGTTCATTAAGGATTATGTCACATTTCATCACTCTTGAAGGGTTATGTTAGATTAGAGATGTCCCTTAATAGTTATGTCACATTGCAACATTCATCTTTGTTGACTTATATCAATTTTTTATTTTACCTATGGATATGTAGCATTGTCAGTGGCATGCATTAAGGCTTATGTCACATTGCAACATTGAGGCAATTAACCATGGATGGAATTAAAAGGTCAACTGCAACCTTATGTGACATTGCAACGGTAAGAGGTTGATAATAATAATAATAATAATAATAATTGTTTTAGTTAATCAAGTTTTCTTTGTGAACTTTTTAAGTATCTGTTTAATGTTTGTCTAATGACCACATTTATCGTTGTACTATTTTCCATTTTGATAAGGCATTTTGTATACACAATGAGGCATTATTAGATTATTGGGCATATTATTCTTCGTTAAATCAGAAATTTGTAAAGTGAGTCTATCCCACATCCATTATTGGATACAATCTTCTATCCCTCTAACGTATATAGTAGAGGCGTAGGAGGCTCAATTATAATGTTCTTGTGTGATTATTGAGAGTTTTATGTATCCCATATGAATTCCATACTTGATTGTTCACTAGTTGATGTAATTGGGAGAGTTTTGAAGAATATAAAGCCTACTTCTGTGGATGTTTCCCCACCCTAAGTTTTTACCATGTAAATTTCTTATCTCCTCCTTTTGTTTTCTTTGATCTACTTCTATTTGTTTAATTCTTTCCATAGGATTTTAGATAGGATAGATATTGGTTACATTTTTATACATATGTTCCTAGTCTTTCATGGTATTAAAGCAGGTTGCCTAGATCTAACTCTTTGGATAAAATTCATTGTATTGAATTTTTTTGGCATTAAATCTAAGTAGATCTATTTCATTGCTCAAATCCACAAGTCTATCACCTTTATATCTAATTTTCAATCCCTAATTTTCATAGATTTGCAAATTGGATCTAGATCACATGCTTGATTTCTTCAAAATTTGAGCATATTCCTCCAAATCCAACATTTCCATTTGATTTGGAGCATGCAAATTAGTCATGATTGGCTATTCTATCATAGAAAAAACAACCTTCATTTTCTCTAGATCTAATTAAAATCATATAATGGGTTATGTTTTTTTCTTACAGTTCCATAACCTAAGTTTGGGACCAATATTAATTTTTTATTATATATTTCATTTTATATAAATCCAAATTAAAAAAAAAATAGTGAATGTCAAAAATTACAAGAACAAGAGCAAAGTCATGACTAATTAAAAATTTTAAGTTTCCTTCCTATGGCTCTTTCCTCCACGTGGTCATATGTCCTTAAAAAATTGTATGTAACTCATACAAATTATTTCACATAGTCACACAACTTCTCCCTACATTTTTTCCCTCCTGTACATTTGGTACGTACGACCCTTCTTTACAACAACCATATTATTTCTCATAAGCATTGAGTCCAACAATTCTTCTTCCGAAGAATTCTCTATGTTATATGGATTTGATCTATGTATACCACTGCAATTTCCATCTTTAAAACTATGGATTGTAATATTCTTTGTGTAACACACCCCATACTCACTTCTGGGCACATGTCACTAAAAAAATGACTTCTGTCAAATAAAAATTTTTGAAATTTATTTAAATATTTCCCCTTATTCCTTTGATACCATTTATTAATTAATTATATCCTTCCTAAAAAACTCAAATCCTTTTATATTAAGCTCTAATACCCTTTAATAGCATATCTAGACCCTTGCCGAGGCCTTTGATACCAACATTATTAATATGCCCTGCATATGAACACAATTATGTAGTTCTAACAACATATATTCCATGCATAATAAAAACAATTATACAACAATAGAATTAATATAAATAACCACACAATAATCATCATAAACACATAAGAGAACACTTATATTTTAATGAGAATCACCAATTGGCTACATTCCTCATGCGTTTCTCCCAACCATAGACTTTTCTATTCTAATACTCTCAACAATAGTTCACCCTTGAGCTAGGGATATGACTCCACCAGGGCAAAGGATACTTAATCTAGCTATGGTTTGAAAATTGACACAACAATGGATAGGATAAGACACCAACTCCAACAATACTTCCAACCTATAACCTCTCATTCCCCATGACCTACAAAACCCAAGGAAGTGTACCCCGTTCTCTGCACCGCAATCCCTTAGGCTATCCCACTTCACTTCCAAGGCTTCCAGTACAGGACGAATAAGAAGTCTTAGAGAACCTTGGCATTAGGAACACTATCTACACTAAGGAGTCTCCAAGCACCACTAGGCCTCACACTAGGAAACCTATTCCCAACAATTTTCCTCGCAGGGATCGAACCTTCCCCAAGGAAACCCAAATAGAATTTTACATCTAAAAACACCTAGGATTTACAAGGTAACAACGTTACAGCCACTCCTTATGTCACACCCCACCAACACTGGTAAGAATGATGGATGAATGATGGACTGGAATGGATTTTCTACTAAAAACCAACATTATATTTGCATGTTCCTATCTTGACACATGGCACTCAAGGAACTACTTTTCACTCCACTTGGTAATTCGTTCCACCACTTAGGAACTGAGGATAAAAATCATGACATATGGATTTAGGAATTAGGAATATATCATTATATTCATTTGGCTTAATCCCCCTTGAATTATCCCCTTTTCCTCAAGTCCCAATCCCCATTCCCTCTCCTGGATTCCTAACCTTCCATACTCTCTAATTGACTTGGTCTACATCAATGATGTATTTTATTAATGTATCTATTGACATGGGAAAAATCCCCTTCAACAGACAGGGGTTCTCCCCAAAATGAGGTTCCAATTAGAATTTACATTATTTGGATTAGGAGACCCATATGGATTTTGGCCCAACTTCCATTACTTGTATGAGGGTGAGTGAATGGTTTGATGCAAGGGGATGAAAATTCAATCTAATGTAAATGCTAAAAGTAAATATTTTCTATCCTATCTTAGCTAGGAGTGCTAACTTTAAAAAATTAACAAACCCAAGTGTTAGTAATCCCTGCATAAATCCTTCATTCAGATAGCTATAATAAAGGGACAAAGACTAATAACATTTGCATATGAAGGAATAATTAGATAAGTCTTAAATATTAATCCATACATACAAATATTCTCACCATCTTAGAACAATTCATTAAAAGAGAACAAGAGTAATTGTAAATTGCTATCTACTCAAAATAGAAAAGTCTACTTATGCAAAAGACAACTCTTACAATGCTTCAAAAAAGCCAATATTTTACTTGAAGAAGTTCGTAGTAAAAGAATACAAGGAATAGGAAAACTCTATACCATTAACAACATTCTTTTACCCGTAACATGCCTAGTCAAATTGATGAAAGAACTAGGATGAGGATTCAGCTCTGAGGAAACCCTAGCCCCAAATTCGATGCAGACTGTTGTAGGCTAGTCGCAGGACACCGACACGATGATTCTTTAGCAATCAGTGGAGGAAAACTGACTCCTACTGACACGCCAGAATGGGCACAGAATAGGGGGGGAAACCCCCCTCATATCGAAATATCACTGCTAACGATCGCTCTGGCACCAGAGCGAAATGCCCCACATTCGAGCTGCCCTTACTGGTACGAGAAAAACTTCTGGCCAGAGAATAAGGCCTCACGAAGGATATGGAGATGGAAGCGGGAACCTCCCATCCAAAGGCACCTCGCGGATGGGAGCCAGGAAAATGCATACCGCAAATGGAGAAATCACCAAGATACCTTATCAGCTCAACCTGAGTAGGGGAACACACCCAATTTATGAGAGAACATGCCCTCATTTTCAAGTTCCTGGGCCTCTGGCCAACAGAGAGGGATCTTAAAAAATGGATCAAGCACTGGTGGAACCCCAAAGGGGACTATGAGGTCCAACTTAGCTCCAAAGGCTTCTTCACAATCATCCTGTACAATCTAGAAGACAGAGACAAGATATTTGAGAATGGGTCGTACTTCTACAACTCAGCAGGGCTATTCTTACACTTCCGGACTGAAAGATTCATCCTTGACAAGGAAGACTTCACCATGGCCCTTGTATGGATCCGCCTATATTCCTTACCGCAAGAATTTTGGCTGGAAGAGATTCTCATGGGCATAGGGAATACTCTAGGCTAGTATGTCAAAGATTTAGAGGCCACAAAACAGAGAAAATACACTTCATATGCCAGGATCTGTGTCTACATGAACATTTCCAAGGCACTACTTGGAGCGGTGACTCTCGAATATCAGGATGAGGACTGGCAACAAACTCTGGATTATGAACACATTCCCTTTCAGTGCAGGAGATGTCATGAGCATGGCCACCTCTTTAGAGACTGCCCACTGATCAAACCAACCACCAAATAAAATGACACCACACATAAAGATGGCTTCACCACGGTAGCAACAAAGAAGAGAAACCCTCCAAGGAGGCAGATCCCAGATCCCAGACAAAAGATCACAACCAAAAACTCTTATGATATTTTGAACCAGTTGCCAAAAGATGAGGAAATCCAAGATCCACACAAGGAACCACAACAGGCCCATGGGGACATTCCAAATCCTCCCCCCCCTCCCAAAAGTCAGGAAACCTACACAGAAGAAAGAGGAGATGGGGATGGGGACACCCCAATGCAGTTGGACGATAGAGATCTAGCGGGCATAGATCCAGAAAAGCTCGAGGAGGCCCTAAATCAAAAGGATCTGCAGACCCTTCCTGAAGAACAACTACGCAAGGTACATAAAGTATTTCTCAACTCCTCAGCATGATCCACAACATGCCTGGGCATAGCCATGGACACGAGTTTGGGCTCGAAAATAATCCTCTGTGAGAACAAAAGAAGAGGGAGAAAAACAACGCAACAACTTATCAAGGAGGCAGGCAACCTCATGATAAAATCAGGACAGATCCACAAGCTCTTGGAGGGATACCTCCACCCAACACCACCCTCTTAATGATGAAGATCCTCACCTAGAACATTAGAGGACTCAACGATAGATCCAAACAAAGGATCCACTGAGATTGTATCAAGGAAGAAAGCCCATACATTGTAATGTTAGAGGAAACCAAATGTGCTGGAATAGAAGCTGAAACCATCTTCCAGCGTATTTGGAGAGATTGCAACTCCATATCAACAGACTCCACAGGTGCTTCAAGAGGTCTTGCTATCCTCTGGAATCAATCCAACATCATTGTCAGCAAAACTTTTTCAACTATAGGTACAATAATGGCTCACTTCGTGGTCATTGGCTCGAATAAGGAAGGAGCCATCACTAATGTCTATGCCCCCCACAACCAACAGGACAAAGACAAACTCATGGAACGGATCGAATTAATCAAGACTCTAGTGACAACACAAAACTGGATCTTAGGAGGTGACTTCAATATGATCCTTTCACTGGAGGAAAAGATAGGAGACACCAAGAAACTCAAGCAAGATAGTGGTAAGTTCAAAACTCTCATTGATCATCTAAATCTAGTTGATATAGAAAATAGCAATGGCATCTTCACCTGGTCCAATCGCAGATCGAGCAACCAACACATTGCTTATCGCCTGGATCGCTTCCTAGTAAATGAGGAACTAATGGAGGGAGGCTCTTATCTGGAAATCCTCATTCTTCCAAAATTAGGCTCAAACCACTGGCCTCTAGCTCTTAATTTAGACATGGGAGAAACACCCAAGTACAAGCCCTTCCACTTTGAGAAATTATGGCTTTCCCACCCGGATTTCCATCAGCTAGCAAAATCCTGGTGGGAACAGGCGGAAATAGATCACGGCACCAACATGTATAAATTCCAGCAACGCCTTAAAAACTTCAAGCAGTTGCTGAAACATTGGAACAAGAACAACTTTGGCGATATACTCCACAGCATAAAGGACATAGAGAGAAAGTTGGTGGAGATACAAAAAAAATTCATTTCAGGATCCTGGACTACTGAACTAATGAGAGAGGAGGCGAAGCTCCAAGGGCAATTAGAAGAAAGAAGGAAGCACGAGGAAGTTCTTTGGAAACAAAAATCTAGAGTACAATGGCTCAAGGAAGGGGAAAAGAACACAAAATGCTTCCACAGAGCTATGGTGCACCGTTGCCACGTCAACATAATCACCCACTTGGAGGACATCCAGGGCAACCCAATCAGAGAACACTCTCAAATTGAGGCTTAGTTGATCAACTACTACCAGGACCTTCTAACAAAAACCAAGGAGGATAGAACGACAGCCATCCAGAGAGTCACCAAACACATACCCTCGCTGGTAACCCTAGAGTAGAATGTCGCCCTAACATGGCCCATCACCCAAGAGGAAGTGGATCAAGCAGTAAAAGCTATGCCTCCGGGAAAATCCCCTGGCCCAGATGGGTTCACCACTGATTTTTTCCACTACTGCTGGGAACTGGTCAGGAAAGAAGTATGGGAGGTAGTAGAGGAATCGAGAGCATCAGGCCTAGTCCTACCAGCTCTCAAGGCTACCTTTCTCACCCTCATTCCGAAAGAAGAATGGGTCACAAACCCTAAAATGTTCAGAACCATCGCCCTCTGCAATGTCATCTACAAAATCATAACGAAGGTGGTGGCCAATCGACTCAAACCTATATTGACACATGTCATCTCCAAGGAACAAGCAGGTTATGTAGAAGGGAGACAAATCATGGATAGCATCATCCTGGCTCATGACATCATCCACTCCCTCAAGACTTCAAGGACCCCATGTATGTTAATCAAACTTGACCTTTCAAAAGCTTTCGATAGGGCCAACTGGCAGTACCTTCAGGCTATCTTAGAATCTTTTGGATTCAATCAGTGTTGTGTAAATTGGATCCTAAATATCACCTCCTCAGCCTTCTTCTCCATCCTAGTGAATGGGGTTCCATCCAAGCCTTTTTCACCCTCTAGGGGTATTAGGCAAGGGGACCCCCTCTCGCCTTTCTTGTTTGTACTTATGGCGGAAGGCCTGAGACGTTACATCAAAGCAGCAGTCACCGACGACTCTCTCAAAGGCCTGTCCCTGCACAACATTCAACCAACCCCCTCCCACAGTCAATTTGTTGATGCCACCCTACTTCTGAACTCCCCAATGGTCTAGGAGGCCAACTGGCTTAACTCTATCCTCTCTGACTTCACTGAAGCCTCATGTATGTCTCTCAACTTAGACAAATCCAAACTCTACTTTTTTAACACACCGGCTTCTGTTTAGATCCACATTTCCAGACTTCTAGGAATACCCAAGAGCTTCCTTCCGTCCAATTATTTAGGCATTCCCCTCATGGGTGTGGCTGCCATATCCATTTCCTGGGATAGCCTTCTCCTTTCCATCTCTAACAGGCTAAGCAATTGGACCTTCAGACCCCTCAACATTGCTTCTCAGCTAGTCCTCCTCAAGTCCATCTTGCAAGCCCTACCTACTTACCTCTTCACCGCCCTTGCGGCTCCCAAACAGGTTATCAGAGCCATCAGGAACCTCCAGAGAAACTTCCTCTGGCATGGTCACCAACCCAATAAGAAATGGGCACTAGTAAACTGGGATAGGCTCTGCACACCAAAAATCCTAGGAGGATTAGGACTCCGGGATCCAGGGAAACTAAATCAAGTAATGGGGGCCAAAATCTAGTGGCGATGGCTAAAAACCCCAACAGCTGCCTGAGCACAAATGTAGAAGCAAAAGTACGCCCCCCTCACACCAGATAATCAACTAATTAGGAACAATAACATAATTCAGGGCTCCAATATCTGGAACACCGCCTGGCAAAATCGCATGCTGGTCCAAAATCATGCCTTTTGGGAAGTCCGAAACAAAGAAAGTGCCATGTTCTGGCAAGACTCATGGCAACGATTTAAACCCCTGGACGAAACAGAGGAGCTAAACAATCTCAAACAAGCTCTCAACCAAGATACCTCTCTGAGGGTAAAGGATCTCTGGAAACCTCAGGAACAACGACATCAATGGCACCAATGGAAAATCTCTAATCAGGATCTCGGAGTCCCAGAGAATCTCAATCTACAGAACTGGCAATTTCAAGCTAAACAACGGAAAATACCCAATAGAGAAGGGTCGAACATCCTCAGATGGGGGTATTCCACCACTGGCACTTTCTCAATAAAGGAAGCTTACTTCCTATAGGGCAATCACCAAGACAAAAACAAGGAGCCCATATGGAACAAAGTTTGGAACCCCGCTCTTTGGCCCAAGGTTTCCACCTTTTTGTGGCTTGTGGTACAAAACCGATCCCTAACCTGGGACAACCTCCGGAAAGAGGCTTCATTGGACCATCCCTTTGTGTTCTCTGCCACCAGCAAGAGGAATCCAAAGAACATCTCTTCAATAGCTGCCACTTCAACCAACAAATTTGGGACCAAGGAGCGCAAATAATGCGCAAATCCAACCAACATCGGAGCAGCATCAATGACACAATTAAGAACTGGGACTCCATCACTTACAATAATCCCCTTTTGAATCACATCTAGCAGCTTCTACCTGGGTTCATTCTCTGGAAAATTTGCAAGGAATGGAATAAAAGAGTCTTCTACTCCCAAGCTTCCTCGTCGGATGCCACCTGGGAGAAAATAAGCTCACTAATCAAGGAAACTATCAGAAGTAAATCCTGGGAAGAAGAGGACCTTAACTGCAACCCAGAGGAACAATGCATTCTTCAAAGCTGGCAGCCCATTCTAATCAATCAACTAGCACCAAGGATGCACAAGCACTAACAGACTAGCCCAACTACGTGGTCCCCCCCTCCAACAAATTTCATAAAGATAAACTTTGATGGGGCTTCCAAAGGAAACTCGAGACCAGCAGGATATGGAGCAGTACTCAGATATTCCAATGGCAAGATCCTACATCTCGTTGTTGGTTTCCTTGGAGAAACAACCAACAATGTGGCAGAGATAACAGGATTATTGAGGGGTCTCCAAACAACTATTGACAAATATCATCACAAGATTATCCTGGAAGGGGACTCACAACTTGTCATCAAGCTAATCACTAAGATTCTTCATGGAGGCAATCCTTCAAAAATCTCACGAAGCTAGTGACTCTCTGGGTTGCTGGAGGACTTTAACCACCTCCTCCAACCCAATCTCAGCATCATACCCTCCCATGTGAAGCGGGATGCAAACAAGACAACAGATTGCCTAGAAAATGAAGGACTCGAAATGGAAACTGAACACTTCTGTTGGGAGGCCCACATCTCGGACGACTCAGACATCTCAACTCGGTGCCAAACCTTATCCACCAGAGACCTACAACCCTCGGATGGGGTGCCACATTGCAGAGCAGAGCCACGCGGGACAATGACGGGATGCACCATTAATACATCCTTCGACGACCATCCCCTCAGCCATTAACCAAGTATGAATCCGTGTAGCCATATCCAGGCGATGAGCCNTGAGAATGGGTCGTACTTCTACAACTCAGCAGGGCTATTCTTACACTTCCGGACTGAAAGATTCATCCTTGACAAGGAAGACTTCACCATGGCCCTTGTATGGATCCGCCTATATAGGCTAGTATGTCAAAGATTTAGAGGCCACAAGACAGAGAAAATACACTTCATATGCCAGGATCTGTGTCTACATGAACATTTCCAAGGCACTACTTGGAGCGGTGACTCTCGAATATCAGGATGAGGACTGGCAACAAACTCTGGATTATGAACACATTCCCTTTCAATGCAGGAGATGTCATGAGCATGGCCACCTCTTCAGAGACTTCCCACTGATCAAACCAACCACCAAAGAAAATGACACCACACATAAAGATGGCTTCACCATGGTAGCAAAAAAGAAGAGAAACCCTCCAAGGAGGCAGATCCTAGATCCCAGACAAAAGATCACAACCAAAAACTCTTATGATATTCTGAACCAGTTGCCAAAAGATGAGGAAATCCAAGATCCACACAAGGAACCACAACAGGCCCATGGGGACATTCCAAATCCTCCCCCCCCTCCCAAGAGTCGGGAAACCTACACAGAAGAAAGAGGAGATGGGGATGGGGGAACCCCAATGCAGTTGGACGACAGAGAGCTAGCGGGCAGAGATCTAGAAAAGGTCGAGGAGGGCCTGGTTCAAAAGGATCTGCAGACCCTGCCTGAAGAACAACTGCGCAAGGTACATAAAGTATTTCTCAACTCCTCAGCATGATCCACAGCATGCCTGGGCATAGCCATGGACACGAGTTTGGGCTCGAAAATAATCCTCTATGAGAACAAAAGAAGAGGGCAAAAAACAACGCAACAACTTATCAAGGAGGCAGGCAACCTCATGATAAAATCAGGACAGATCCACAAGATCTTGGAGGGATACCTCCACTCAACACCACCCTCTTAATGATGAAGATCCTCACCTAGAACATTAGAGGACTCAACGATAGATCCAAACAAAGGATCCACTGAGATTGTTTCAAGGCAGAAAGCCCATACATCGTAATGTTACAGGAAACCAAATGCGCTGGAATAGAAGATGAAACCATCTTCCAGCGTATTTGGAGAGATTGCAACTCCATATCAACAGACTCCACAGGTGCTTCAAGAGGTCTTGCTATCCTCTGGAATCAATCCAACATCATTGTCAGCAAAMCTTTTTCAACTATAGGTACAATAATGGCTCACTTCGTGGTCATTGGCTCGAATAAGGAAGGAGCCATCACTAATGTCTATGCCCCCCACAACCAACAGGACAAAGACAAACTCATGGAACGGATCGAATTAATCAAGACTCTAGTGACAACACAAAACTGGATCTTAGGAGGTGACTTCAATATGATCCTTTCACTGGAGGAAAAGATAGGAGACACCAAGAAACTCAAGCAAGATAGTGGTAAGTTCAAAACTCTCATTGATCATCTAAATCTAGTTGATATAGAAAATAGCAATGGCATCTTCACCTGGTCCAATCGCAGATCGAGCAACCAACACATTGCTTATCGCCTGGATCGCTTCCTAGTAAATGAGGAACTAATGGAGGGAGGCTCTTATCTGGAAATCCTCATTCTTCCAAAATTAGGCTCAAACCACTGGCCTCTAGCTCTTAATTTAGACATGGGAGAAACACCCAAGTACAAGCCCTTCCACTTTGAGAAATTATGGCTTTCCCACCCGGATTTCCATCAGCTAGCAAAATCCTGGTGGGAACAGGCGGAAATAGATCACGGCACCAACATGTATAAATTCCAGCAACGCCTTAAAAACTTCAAGCAGTTGCTGAAACATTGGAACAAGAACAACTTTGGCGATATACTCCACAGCATAAAGGACATAGAGAGAAAGTTGGTGGAGATACAAAAAAAATTCATTTCAGGATCCTGGACTACTGAACTAATGAGAGAGGAGGCGAAGCTCCAAGGGCAATTAGAAGAAAGAAGGAAGCACGAGGAAGTTCTTTGGAAACAAAAATCTAGAGTACAATGGCTCAAGGAAGGGGAAAAGAACACAAAATGCTTCCACAGAGCTATGGTGCACCGTTGCCACGTCAACATAATCACCCACTTGGAGGACATCCAGGGCAACCCAATCAGAGAACACTCTCAAATTGAGGCTTAGTTGATCAACTACTACCAGGACCTTCTAACAAAAACCAAGGAGGATAGAACGACAGCCATCCAGAGAGTCACCAAACACATACCCTCGCTGGTAACCCTAGAGTAGAATGTCGCCCTAACATGGCCCATCACCCAAGAGGAAGTGGATCAAGCAGTAAAAGCTATGCCTCCGGGAAAATCCCCTGGCCCAGATGGGTTCACCACTGATTTTTTCCACTACTGCTGGGAACTGGTCAGGAAAGAAGTATGGGAGGTAGTAGAGGAATCGAGAGCATCAGGCCTAGTCCTACCAGCTCTCAAGGCTACCTTTCTCACCCTCATTCCGAAAGAAGAATGGGTCACAAACCCTAAAATGTTCAGAACCATCGCCCTCTGCAATGTCATCTACAAAATCATAACGAAGGTGGTGGCCAATCGACTCAAACCTATATTGACACATGTCATCTCCAAGGAACAAGCAGGTTATGTAGAAGGGAGACAAATCATGGATAGCATCATCCTGGCTCATGACATCATCCACTCCCTCAAGACTTCAAGGACCCCATGTATGTTAATCAAACTTGACCTTTCAAAAGCTTTCGATAGGGCCAACTGGCAGTACCTTCAGGCTATCTTAGAATCTTTTGGATTCAATCAGTGTTGTGTAAATTGGATCCTAAATATCACCTCCTCAGCCTTCTTCTCCATCCTAGTGAATGGGGTTCCATCCAAGCCTTTTTCACCCTCTAGGGGTATTAGGCAAGGGGACCCCCTCTCGCCTTTCTTGTTTGTACTTATGGCGGAAGGCCTGAGACGTTACATCAAAGCAGCAGTCACCGACGACTCTCTCAAAGGCCTGTCCCTGCACAACATTCAACCAACCCCCTCCCACAGTCAATTTGTTGATGCCACCCTACTTCTGAACTCCCCAATGGTCTAGGAGGCCAACTGGCTTAACTCTATCCTCTCTGACTTCACTGAAGCCTCATGTATGTCTCTCAACTTAGACAAATCCAAACTCTACTTTTTTAACACACCGGCTTCTGTTTAGATCCACATTTCCAGACTTCTAGGAATACCCAAGAGCTTCCTTCCGTCCAATTATTTAGGCATTCCCCTCATGGGTGTGGCTGCCATATCCATTTCCTGGGATAGCCTTCTCCTTTCCATCTCTAACAGGCTAAGCAATTGGACCTTCAGACCCCTCAACATTGCTTCTCAGCTAGTCCTCCTCAAGTCCATCTTGCAAGCCCTACCTACTTACCTCTTCACCGCCCTTGCGGCTCCCAAACAGGTTATCAGAGCCATCAGGAACCTCCAGAGAAACTTCCTCTGGCATGGTCACCAACCCAATAAGAAATGGGCACTAGTAAACTGGGATAGGCTCTGCACACCAAAAATCCTAGGAGGATTAGGACTCCGGGATCCAGGGAAACTAAATCAAGTAATGGGGGCCAAAATCTAGTGGCGATGGCTAAAAACCCCAACAGCTGCCTGAGCACAAATGTAGAAGCAAAAGTACGCCCCCCTCACACCAGATAATCAACTAATTAGGAACAATAACATAATTCAGGGCTCCAATATCTGGAACACCGCCTGGCAAAATCGCATGCTGGTCCAAAATCATGCCTTTTGGGAAGTCCGAAACAAAGAAAGTGCCATGTTCTGGCAAGACTCATGGCAACGATTTAAACCCCTGGACGAAACAGAGGAGCTAAACAATCTCAAACAAGCTCTCAACCAAGATACCTCTCTGAGGGTAAAGGATCTCTGGAAACCTCAGGAACAACGACATCAATGGCACCAATGGAAAATCTCTAATCAGGATCTCGGAGTCCCAGAGAATCTCAATCTACAGAACTGGCAATTTCAAGCTAAACAACGGAAAATACCCAATAGAGAAGGGTCGAACATCCTCAGATGGGGGTATTCCACCACTGGCACTTTCTCAATAAAGGAAGCTTACTTCCTATAGGGCAATCACCAAGACAAAAACAAGGAGCCCATATGGAACAAAGTTTGGAACCCCGCTCTTTGGCCCAAGGTTTCCACCTTTTTGTGGCTTGTGGTACAAAACCGATCCCTAACCTGGGACAACCTCCGGAAAGAGGCTTCATTGGACCATCCCTTTGTGTTCTCTGCCACCAGCAAGAGGAATCCAAAGAACATCTCTTCAATAGCTGCCACTTCAACCAACAAATTTGGGACCAAGGAGCGCAAATAATGCGCAAATCCAACCAACATCGGAGCAGCATCAATGACACAATTAAGAACTGGGACTCCATCACTTACAATAATCCCCTTTTGAATCACATCTAGCAGCTTCTACCTGGGTTCATTCTCTGGAAAATTTGCAAGGAATGGAATAAAAGAGTCTTCTACTCCCAAGCTTCCTCGTCGGATGCCACCTGGGAGAAAATAAGCTCACTAATCAAGGAAACTATCAGAAGTAAATCCTGGGAAGAAGAGGACCTTAACTGCAACCCAGAGGAACAATGCATTCTTCAAAGCTGGCAGCCCATTCTAATCAATCAACTAGCACCAAGGATGCACAAGCACTAACAGACTAGCCCAACTACGTGGTCCCCCCCTCCAACAAATTTCATAAAGATAAACTTTGATGGGGCTTCCAAAGGAAACTCGAGACCAGCAGGATATGGAGCAGTACTCAGATATTCCAATGGCAAGATCCTACATCTCGTTGTTGGTTTCCTTGGAGAAACAACCAACAATGTGGCAGAGATAACAGGATTATTGAGGGGTCTCCAAACAACTATTGACAAATATCATCACAAGATTATCCTGGAAGGGGACTCACAACTTGTCATCAAGCTAATCACTAAGATTCTTCATGGAGGCAATCCTTCAAAAATCTCACGAAGCTAGTGACTCTCTGGGTTGCTGGAGGACTTTAACCACCTCCTCCAACCCAATCTCAGCATCATACCCTCCCATGTGAAGCGGGATGCAAACAAGACAACAGATTGCCTAGAAAATGAAGGACTCGAAATGGAAACTGAACACTTCTGTTGGGAGGCCCACATCTCGGACGACTCAGACATCTCAACTCGGTGCCAAACCTTATCCACCAGAGACCTACAACCCTCGGATGGGGTGCCACATTGCAGAGCAGAGCCACGCGGGACAATGACGGGATGCACCATTAATACATCCTTCGACGACCATCCCCTCAGCCATTAACCAAGTATGAATCCGTGTAGCCATATCCAGGCGATGAGCCCCTTCGCGCAAGTGATCGGTACAATGCACCAGCGCACTCAGGAGAAATCCTTAATGGCCATGGTGGTTGCAGCTATCCTCCTCCTTATCACCCACCTTGGCATAATTGAGCGACATTCGCCCATTGCAGCGTTGAGTGCACAGTTAATTTTAGCAGAGTGGCAGTTTGAAAACCCACCAGAGCTCTGGAGTAGAGCCCTCCACCTGTAAAGGACCTTGGTCATCTCCAGGGTCTCCACCATGCCCAGAGAATGGGGTAATCCATGCAGGGGTGCGGCTTGGTACAAAGACGAATATCGCCGCCAGCGACAGAGGAAATTTGAGCAGGCGTTAGCTAGGGCATCCTTGCGACGACGTAGGAAACCACGAACGCCTCCAATGGCATACCTGGAAGAGATCACCTTGGAAGATGCCATGCAAAGCTCTCCCAAGCTCCCTTTGTTCATAGTCCCAAACAATTGGAATCTTCCCATTGATCTTAGCACTGATGACAAGATTCCGCCTTCGTGCAAACTGCTTGGGTCCAATGCAAATCACCCAGCGGAGAATTTTACCACCTGCTACGTTGAAGAAGAGACCCCGTCCTGCACAAAGGGAAGCATAGACTCACCCCGCGATGCACCTATGAAGGCAGCGACCCAACTTTCCAATCGACTGACACATCACAATTGCACAACACATGCAAGTGAAGGAGAAACAGGGCCTATTCCCTCAGCTTTCGTTGATTTCCACTGGCAGGACCAACACCCCTTCACCAATTTGGGGTACCTCTCTCTAATCTTTGATATCCAGAGCCTATTGGACGATCAAATCTTTTACATCACTCGCATCGACCAACGACTCGACATGTTGTTCACGGCTCATTCCAGGACTCTCCCTAAACGACAATGCCCTACGTGCGTGCAGGCTTACACGTTTCCAGCAGGATGGGGAAAGAACGAGGACAAGGACGAGCCGACCGGATAAGATGTTCAATGTTGTTCTTGGTTAGAAATGTTTTTCTATTTCCGAACTAGGCTTTCTCCCTGTTAGATCTTAGCTATTTTGCAACTAGTTTTTCGGCATACAGTTTAAACATAATGGCTAGAAGTCTTGGTATCCTTCAGGCAGGACGGTATTTTGGTAGTTTTGTTTGCTGGGAAACAAATGGCACAGGATGCCCAGCTGTCTCAATTTCCTGTATAGGCGAGATAGATGGCATCATAAACAGTCACTGTAACTTGCTAATGATAATATAACAGGTTCCATCCTTTTTTACTTAAAAAAAAAAAAAAGAAAACAAGGAATAACATCAATTCTCTCTCAGGGCGGCCATGGCTATCAGCTCCAGCTCCGCGACAGTCCGCATTGGTTGCAAGAAGTCTTCTTTCGTCTCCAACGCATCGACGTCGGTTCAATATAAGTTTGCTGGATTGCGGTGCATGGATTCCATGTTTGACATGGTCTCAAGTCATTGCTTATTTGCTCAAATACAGAGGAATGTTCAAGCCGTCGGCAATGGCTGTCACGGAGTTGTCACCACGGCGGGCACTGGGAAGTTCTTCGTTGGTGGCAACGGGAAATGCAATGAGGAGAAGCAAGAGGCCGAAAATGCTCATTTATCAGGTCTGCGGTAGGACGAAGATTCAAACGAGGATTGGTGGCAGAGAGACTGGGGTTTGCTGAACCGGCATTATTTTGTGGACGAATTCTTGACGTTCGAGGCAGCTGATGAGGTGAACCAGCAAGAACTAAACCCTATCCGCCGCCGCCGCTGCCTTAAACTACATAGCAGCAAGACTAGCTCCGAGATCACAACAAGCTTTTCCCTTTTCCTCAAAACCATTGACGGATTTTCTCTCTGTATGCAGGTTCAAGGCTCACACTCTGTCTCTGAGCTCAAAACCCAAATCCACCAAGCCACAGGGATTCCGCCTAGATTCCAACAACTAATCTTCGAAGGCCGGCAG
>JZKD02S2245610.1:15108-26061 GCA_000966675.3 Picea glauca | reverse complement strand
ATCAAAAGACTAAAGAATGAAATTGAAGAGAATAAGAAGCTAGATGATGAGATTAACAAAAGTCTTGAAGCTAATATCCATCTCAAGACCCAAATTGAAGAAGCCAAAAGAATAGAGGAACTATTAAAGAATCAAGTAAATGAGAAGGAAGTGTCATGTCATAAGTTGGAAGTTGAAGTTGTTGATCTAAGAAAGAAAGTAGAGAAGTCAAACAGATTCTTGAATAACTCAACAATATTGAATGAGATCTTGGATAGTCAAATATCACCAAATGATAAATCAGGTCTTGGATACAAGAAAGAAGCTACACTTGTTGAAGCAAGCACCTAAAAGAAGCATGAGGTAAGTCCCTCATTCTCAAAGGATGGAAATAATGTTGAAAATCAACCATCTACACAAGGCAAGGAAAGTTTCAAATGAACAAAGCAAGGAAGACATCAAGAAGCCATCTTTACATCTCAAATCAAATTCAAGACACCTTCAAGATGGACACCAAAGCAAAGGTATGAAAATGTTTTTCATGGTCACTGTTACTCATGTAATGAATATGGTCACAAAGCTTTGGAATGCAGTTTTTATGCAAGGAAATATAATGAAAGATTTCATAACACCATAAGGCGTTGGAGATGTAATCAAGTAGGACACATTGCTGCTCATTGTCGAATCATGAGATGCTATAGCTATAGTGGATTTGGTCACAAATCCCAAGATTGTTGGAACACAAGAAGAAAGTCCATGTTAGGAAGGAAGACATATTTGAAAATATGGAAGCTCATAACTCAAGTTATAAGAAGCATAAACATATTTATAAGTAGGTAAATAAGACTGATCAATCAGAACAAAGTGACAGCCTTAAGGGAAGCTCAAGTTTGTCATCTTCAGAAGCATACGTGGGTTACAATGGTAACACTCGCGTACATAGGCGAGTTGACCTATGAATAGGTCACGTACATACGCGGGCTATCTGTGCAACATGCTATGTATATGTGGTAAAGCCTTGGGAAAAAGGCTATGCACATGAGTTGCAACATGATATAATGGTATAAATCTGTGTTGCAGGGATTGACATGGTTTGTTACAGGGTCTGGCATTGTTTGTTGTAGGTTTTCATGATTACATGTTGGCATACATAATTGATGTATGGTGGTGACATATGGTTGAGTATTGAAAGACTATATTGGATGCATGGTACTAACCCTAGAGTGTGGATTGAGACATTTTTCTGTTGAAGAACAATGCTATTTGTGACAATGAAGTTATGGCACTTTGGTTATAAGATTTATCACGATGATGCTAGCTAGAGATGTCATTGATCTATTGAGGCACACTTCTAGTACATGTACTATTGAATGATTAGTATTTGTTGTAGTGAATGGAGGTTGATGTTGATATGTTGGGGTACATGACTGGTACATATTTGAGTTTCATTGATATATCTTATGATGTATTATTGGAAGCATATTTGTTGGATATATTGATGCATGCATTTGACATATGGATGGAATACATATTGGGACATGTAGTTGATGAGTTGATGAGGTGATCATGTTGTACATCATTGATGAGTCATATCTTGATCTTTAGTTGATGCATGTTTGGTACACCTACTAGCAGTATGATTGGCACATGGTCTATGGTTGACATGAAATTCATATATGAGGACACATCTTGATTGTAGTTCATCTTGCTGTGGTATTGGTGCATGGTTGATGCACTTGCTTGGTACAGGTGGTGATACATGTTTAGTGCATGGATGGTATATGTATGTGGATGATAGTACTTGGCTAAAGTACACCATTGGTATTACTTGTTTAAGCATATAATTTGGTACATGATATATGGGATGATATAGTCTAGACACTTGATTGATTGAGATGCATGGTTATGGCACTTGGTTCATGGTGGAGGCATACCATGAGTGATATGACACTTGTTTTTTTTTTGCACATGTTATTGGCATATGGTTGATACACTCCATTGGTGATATCTTATGGTATATTGTATGGTATTGTCCAAGGATAGTCATAGAAAGAGTGGTTGATCTATGTTCCGGTTGAGCAGTAACATTTGTAGCGAAAGAAGATTACAGTAGTGGCATATTGTTCATCTTACAGAGAAGATATGGGGAGACATACCCATAGGGGGAGTAATTCTTCTTCCCATGATTCCATGAGGAGATATTTATCAAATACATAGGAAAGAAGCATGGTTCTAGGGGGAGCGTTGGTCACAGAAATGCAGACATGGTTCTAGGGGAAGCATGAGCTATATATATCCAGCATCACATCAGAGTGATATCCCTTGTTCAAAAGGGGATAAATTATTCAGAGGAAGATCAAGTCATTCAGGCAAGGGGAGCAACCCCAAGGAGAGTTCGGGCAGGGGGAGCATCCCCAAGAGAGAACTACCCTTTTCCATTGAAGTCAAAGGAGGAGAGATAGTCACATTTATGTGATTGAGATGACTATTGATGTAGAGAAATGCCTTGCATACATGTTGCCATCAATAATTGGTGTTGACATCAATGTTGGTATTGCCATCAATGCCAATGGGGGAGATTGTTGGATCATGTTGTCATTGATGTCAAAGGGTTGATGTAAAAGGATTGAGTGATTGATTGATTGATGATTGATGTCAAAGGAACAATGTATTGTCATAACATATTGATGTAATATTTATTATCCTTGATGTGAATAGATTGATGTCAAGTAGAATCATAGTCATTTGATGTCATGCATAGATGAATATGAGTCAATGAGTTGTCATTCATATATGATGCATAGATAAATATGAGTTGTCATTGATATATGATGCATAGATGAAGATGGATCGATGTGATTGATATATGATGCATAGTTGGATTGATGTAAAGATGACTCATTATTGTCTTATCATGGCTAATAAGGAGTACAAATGGATGAAATCCAAAGTGGTCCCATTATGGTGAAATCCCTCATGGGAATATGCTTTGCGATTGAGTTATCCTAGAAGTATGGTTAGAGAACCCATACTTAATTGTGGAAAAATGAGATGAAGATAAGTGAATTTGTCAGTGAAACTATCCTAGATGGATAGTGCTTGTCATGCCATTTCTGGTGGCATGTGAAACGTCACATAAATCCTCATGGTTTGAGAGTTATGGGCTTACAAAGTTTGAGGACCCTCATATGTTGGCTTGAAGCCCCAAAAGGTCGAAGAAGTCAAAGTGCTTGCAAAGAAGGAGGATTATTTAAATAATAAAGTGAAGTGACAAAATCAAAGAGGATTATTTAAATAATAAGGTGAAGTGACAAAGTCAAGGAAGATTATTTAAATAATAAACTAAATGGAGACCTTTCTAATTATGGAAAGTGGTTAACCCTAAAAAGAGGAAAATGGGTTAAGTAGTCAAGTGGCTATTGGATACATGGACAAGTGGATAATTGGGCAAAATTGGACAAAGTGACTATGTGGACAAAGTGGCTATGTGGACAAAGTGGCATAGAAGATGCTTCTAAGGAAGCTACTTGGAGAGTATAAATAAGAGGCAAAGGTCTCTTATGAAAGGCATCTCTATAGAATATAATCGAAGATCTATTCTGAGAGAGAGAGTGACTGGAGGATCTCATGGATGCATCAAAGTTTCCGTAATTCTGAGATCTTGACAATGAAAGTTTCAGAATTTTAGAAACCCTAGTTTCTGAAGGAGTACGCGATCAACAATGGGACAGAGAGTGTACATACGCGGGCTGCAATGAACCAGAGCATGTACACACGCGGGATGAAGGAAGACATAGCGGGTACAGTTGATGAAGTTATGAAGATTTGAGTGTAAGTTGGTGCTAATTTCTTGACGACCGAAGCACGTTTCAGATCTACATTCTATGGGCTCAGATCTGCCATAGAAACTTTGATATGGTTACATAGTTGTATTGATGGATACTCTTGCATATTGTATGGTGGATGCTTGAAGAATTCTTGGTATGGCTGTTATGATTTTGTTTGTGTTGGTTGATGGAGTAAACAACAGTCTTATGTTTCAGTACTGATATGATTTCCATAGTATACTTGCTGCTTACACATGATTAAGTAGCATTCATATTGTATGATTGAGGAGCAATAGTAAGTTGTGGGAGAGCATGGATGTGTTGTAATTGGTTCTCGTTCAGATCAGATAGTGTATGGAAGAAGTGTATGTGACTGAGGGCTGTAGAGAATCTGAGTTTTCATGGAGATAAAACTCCAGTTGTTCAAAAGGCACACATAGGCTGTAGTACAGACAGGTCGCGTACATACGCAAGCCGTACTACTGGTAGGGAACGTACATACACGTGCTACACTACTGACAGGTTGTGTACCTGTTTACAGATTGGTATCTATTGAGGATTGATTCCTCTTCTCAGTTGGTGCTGAGTTGTGTAAGCCGAGTCTTGCATTATAGAGCTATTGCTCTTGTGGAGTTGTAACTCTATTCAATTGTTGCTGATAACCCAAGGATTGTAGTCCGTAATAAAAAGAAAATTGTACATACATCTTGTGTTCTTTGTGTTCCCTGTGATGATGACTTATTGATGATATATGTTGCTGATGTATGTTNTGGTTGATATATGATGCATAGTTGGATTGATGTAAAGATGACTCATTATTGTCTTATCATGGTTGATAAGGAGTACAAATGGATGAACTCAAAAGTGGTCCCCTTATGCTGAAAGCCCTCATGGGAAGATACATTGCGATTGAGTTATCCTAAAAGTATGGTTAGAGAACCCATACTTAATTGTGGAAAAATGAGATGAAGATCAATGAATTTGTCACTGAAACTATCCTAGATGGATAGTGCTTGTCATGCCATTTCTAGTGGCATGTGGAACATCACATAACTCCTCACGGTTTGAGAGTTATGGCCGTACGAAGTTGGAGGACCCTCATATGTTGGCTTGAAGCCCCAAAAGGTCAAAGAAGTCAAAGTGCTTGCAAAGAAGGAGGATTATTTAAATAATAAAGTGAAGTGACAAAATCAAAGAGGATTATTTAAATAACAAAGTGAAGTGACAAAGTCAAGGAAGATTATTTAAATAATAAAGTAAATGGAGAACTTTCTAATTATGGAAAGTGGTTAACCCTAAAAAGAGGAAAATGGGTTAAGTAGTCAAGTGGCTATTGGATACATGGGCAAGTGGAAAATTGGACAAAGTGACTATGTGGACAAAGTGGCTATGTGGACAAAGTGTCCTAGAAGATGCTTCTAAGGAAGCTACTTGAAGAGTATAAATAAGAGGCAAGGGTCTCTTATGAAAGACATCTCTTGAGCATATAATTGAAGATCTATTCTGAGAGAGAGAGAGTGAGTGGAGGATCCTATGGATGCATCAAAGCTTTTGTAAGTCTGAGATATTGACGATGAAAGTATCGAAAGTTCAGAAACCCTAGTTTCTGAAGGAGTACGCGAGCAGTAGTGGGCCAGAGAGCATACATACGGGGGCTGCAGTGAGCCAGAGTGCGTACACACACGGGATGAAGGAAGATAGAGCATGTATAGTTGGTGAAGTCATGAATATTTGAGTGTAATCCGGTGCTAAGTTCTTGACGGTTGAAGCAAGTTTCAGATCTGCATTCTATGGGCTTAGATCTACCATAGAAACTTTGGTATGGTTACATAGTTGTCTTGATGGATACTCTTGCATATTGTATGGTGGGTGCTTGAAGCATTATTGGTATGGTTGTTATGATTGGTTTGTGTTGGTTAATGGAGTGAGCAACACTCTTATGTTTCAATATTGATATGATTGCCATAATACACTTGTTGCTTACATATGATTAAGTAGCATTCATATTGTATGATTGAGGAGCATGAGTAAGTTGTGGGAGAGCATGGATGTGTTGTGATTGGTTTTGGTTCAGATCGGACAGTGAATGACAAAAGTGGATGTGATTGAGGGCTGCAAAGGATCTGAGTTTTCATGGAGAGAAAAATATAGCTGTTTAGAAGGCACACACAGGCTATAGTACAAATGGGCTGCATACATACGCGAGCTGTACTACTAGTAGGGCGCGTACATACGTGTGCTACACTACTGACAAGTTGCGTACCTGTTGATAGATTGGTATCTTTTGAGGATTGATTCCTCTTCTCAGTTGGTGCTGATTTGTGTAAGTTGAGTCTTGCATTATAAAGTTGTTTCTCTTGTGGAGTTGTAACTCTATTCAGTTGTTGCTGATAACCCAAGGATTGTAGTCCACAATAAAAACAAAATTGTACATACATCTTGTGTTCCTTGTGGTGATGACTTATTAATGATACATGTAGCTGATGTATGTTCACATTTAACTGGTTATAAATGACATCAATAAGTAATGAGTAAACGATATTTTCTAACTAAGGAGTTTTGTGAAGGGAAGTTTGAAAAAGAGCCCCACACTCATTCCCCCCCCCTCTAAGTGTGGTTGGTGTTTCCAACAATTGGTATCAGAGCAAGCCTTCACTATAAGCCTTAACAATCTTGGAGGAGACCCATGGACACACAAATGGATGATGAAGTTCCAATCCTTGATGAGGAAAATTATTCTACATGGAGAATAGAAATGAAAGTGCACTTGTAGGAAATATGAGTGGGTATTTGGAAGGCAACTATTGGTGGATTAGTTCCTTTGAATAAGAAGTCAAAGTTTGCAGCTCAAAGGAAAGAAAAGAAGAATGATGCATTGGCTTTCAAGACCATTCTTAGTGGACTCTCAATTTCTATCAAAGAGAGCATGGGACAATGCACTTCCACCAAGGATCTATGGATAAAGCTAGAGGAGACATACCGAAGCAAGAAGGAATACACTAAGGACAACTCCATCAAGAGCAATGAAGGTAAATAATCTCCAAAATCCTCTATTTGCAATGATTCTAAGTGTGATGATGTTGGAAAAAAGGAAGACCTTGAAGAAAATTCCATCAAGATCAATGAAGGTAAAGAATCTCCCAAAACCCCCGATTGCAATTATTCAAAATGTGATGACGTTGAATATTTCTCTACAAGTGAAGAAGAAAATCTAGAGATAGTTTGTATAGAGTCAAATGATAGTTATCCCATGGAAGAAGTAGAAGAAGAACTATCATAACTTAAAAGGAAAGTTGAATGGGGTCTATTTGAATACAACTATGACCATTGTTACATAGAATATATCTATCTTTCCAATAACACTAAAAAGTTTCTTAGAAAGAATCAAAGGCATATCTTGAAGTTAAAGGAAATGCTCAAGGAACAAGAAGAAAGTAAAAAGACTCAATTATAAGAAAAAGAAGAAGATATCAAAAGACTAAAGAATGAAATTGAAGAGAATAAGAAGCTAGATGATGAGATTAACAAAAGTCTTGAAGCTAATATCCATCTCAAGACCCAAATTGAAGAAGCCAAAAGAATAGAGGAACTATTAAAGAATCAAGTAAATGAGAAGGAAGTGTCATGTCATAAGTTGGAAGTTGAAGTTGTTGATCTAAGAAAGAAAGTAGAGAAGTCAAACAGATTCTTGAATAACTCAACAATATTGAATGAGATCTTGGATAGTCAAATATCACCAAATGATAAATCAGGTCTTGGATACAAGAAAGAAGCTACACTTGTTGAAGCAAGCACCTAAAAGAAGCATGAGGTAAGTCCCTCATTCTCAAAGGATGGAAATAATGTTGAAAATCAACCATCTACACAAGGCAAGGAAAGTTTCAAATGAACAAAGCAAGGAAGACATCAAGAAGCCATCTTTACATCTCAAATCAAATTCAAGACACCTTCAAGATGGACACCAAAGNTGGTTGATATATGATGCATAGTTGGATTGATGTAAAGATGACTCATTATTGTCTTATCATGGTTGATAAGGAGTACAAATGGATGAACTCAAAAGTGGTCCCCTTATGCTGAAAGACCTCATGGGAAGATACTTTGCGATTGAGTTATCCTAAAAGTATGGTTAGATAACCCATACTTAATTGTGGAAAAATGAGATGAAGATCAGTGAATTTGTCACTGAAACTATCCTAGATGGATAGTGCTTGTCATGCCATTTATGGTGGCATGTGGAACATCACATAACTTCTCACGGTTTGAGAGTTATGGCCGTACAAAGTTGGAGGACCCTCATATGTTGGCTTGAAGCCCCAAAAGGTCAAATAAGTCAAAGTGCTTGCAAAGAAGGAGGATTATTTAAATAATAAAGTGAAGTGACAAAATCAAAGAGGATTATTTAAATAACAAAGTGAAGTGACAAAGTCAAGGAAGATTATTTAAATAATAAAGTAAATGGAGAAATTTCTAATTATGGAAAGTGGTTAACCCTAAAAAGAGGAAAATGGGTTAAGTAGTCCAGTGGCTATTGGATACATGGACAAGTGGAAAATTGGACAAAGTGACTATGTGGACAAAGTGTCCTAGAAGATGCTTCTAAGGAAGCTACTTGAAGAGTATAAATAAGAGGCAAGGGTCTCTTATGAAAGGCATCTCTTGAGCATATAATTGAAGATCTATTCTGAGAGAGAGAGTGACTGGAGGATCTCATGGACGCATCAAAGCTTTCGTAAGTCTGAGATATTGACGATGAAAGTTTTGAAAGTTTAGAAACCCTAGTTTCTGAAGGAGTACACGAGCAGTAGTGGGCCATATAGCATAAATACGGGGGCTGCAGTGAGCCAGAGCGCGTACACACACGGGATGAAGCAAGATAAAGTGTGTATAGTTGGTGAAGTCATGAATATTTGAGTGTAAGCTGGTGCTAATTTCTTGACGGTTGAAGCAAGTTTCAGATCTGCATTCTATGGGCTCAGATATTCCATAGAAACTTTGGTATGGTTACATAGTTGTCTTGATGGATACTCTTACATATTGTATGGTGGGTGCTTGAAGCATTCTTGGTATGGCTGTTATGATTTGGTTTGTGTTGGTTAATGGAGTGAGCAACACTCTTATGTTTCAATATTGATATGATTGCCATAATACACTTGCTGCTTACATATGATTAAGTAGCATTCATATTGTATGATTGAAAAGCATGAGTAAGTTGTGGGAGAGCATGGATGTGTTTTGATTGGTTCTGGTTCAGATCAGACAATGAATGACAAAAGTGGATGTGATTGAGGGCTGCAAAGGATCTGAGTTTTCATGGAGAGAAAAATCTAGTTGTTTAGAAGGCACACGCAGGCTGTAGTACAAACAGGCCATGTACAAACGCAAGCTGTACTACTGGTAGGGCACGTACATACGTGTGCTGCACTACTGACAAGTTGCGTACCTGTTGATAGATTGGTGTCTTTTGAGGATTTATTCCTCTTCTTAGTTGGTGATGATTTGTGTAAGTTGAATCTTGCATTATAGAGTTGTTTCTCTTGTGGAGTTGTAACTCTATTCAGTTGTTGCTGATAACCCAAGGATTGTAGTCCATAATAAAAAAAAAATTGTACATACATCTTGTGTTCCTTGTGGTGATGACTTATTAATTATATATGTTGCTGATGTATGTTCACATTTGACTGGTTATAAATGACATCAATAAGTAATGAGTAAACGATGATTGCTAATTAAGGAGTTTTGTGAAGGGAAGTTTGAAAAAGAGCCCCACACTCATTCACCCCCCCTCTAAGTGTGGTCGGTGTTTCCAACAATTGGTATCAGAGAAAGCCTTTAGTATAAGCCTTAACAAGCTTGGAGGAGACCCATGGACACACAAATGGATGATGAAGTTCCAATCCTTGATGAGGAAAATTATTCTACATGGAGAATATAAATGAAAGTGCACTTGAAGGAAATATGAGTGGGTATTTGGAAGGCAACTATTGGTGGATCAGTTCCTTTGAAGAACAAGTCAAAGTTTGCAGATCAAAGGAAAGAAAAGAAGAATGATGCATTGGCTTTCAAGACCATTCTTAGTGGACTCTCAAGTTCTATAAAAGAGAGCATGGGACAATGCACTTCCACCAAGGATCTATGGATAAAGCTAGAGGAGACATACCAAAGCAAGAAGGAATACACTAAGGACAACTCCATCAAAAACAATGAAGGTAAATAATCTCCAAAATCCTCTATTTGCAATGATTCTAAGTGTGATGATGTTGGCAAAAAGGAAGACCTTGAAGAAAATTCCATCAAGATCAATGAAGGTAAAGAATCTCCCAAAACCCCAGATTGCAATATTTCAAAATGTGATGATGTTGAATATTTGTCTACAAGTGAAGAAGAAAATCTAGAGATAGTTTGTATAGATTCAAATTATAGTTATCCCATGGAAGAAGTAGAAGAAGAACTATCATAAATTAAAAGGAAAGTTGAATGGGGTCTATTTGAATACAACTATGACCATTGTTACATAGAATATATCTATCTTTCCAATAACACTAAAAAGTTTCTTAGAAAAAATCAAAGGCATATCTTGAAGTTAAAGGAAATGCTCAAGGAACAAGAAGAAAGTAAAAAGACTCAATTAGAAGAAAAAGAAGAAGAGATCAAAAGACTAAAGAATGAAATTGAAGAGAATAAGAAGCTAGATGATGAGATTAACAAAAGTCTTGAAGCTAATATCCATCTCAAGACCCAAATTGAAGAAGCCAAAAGAATAGAGGAACTATTAAAGAATCAAGTAAATGAGAAGGAAGTGTCATGTCATAAGTTGGAAGTTGAAGTTGTTGATCTAAGAAAGAAAGTAGAGAAGTCAAACAGATTCTTGAATAACTCAACAATATTGAATGAGATCTTGGATAGTCAAATATCACCAAATGATAAATCAGGTCTTGGATACAAGAAAGAAGCTACACTTGTTGAAGCAAGCACCTAAAAGAAGCATGAGGTAAGTCCCTCATTCTCAAAGGATGGAAATAATGTTGAAAATCAACCATCTACACAAGGCAAGGAAAGTTTCAAATGAACAAAGCAAGGAAGACATCAAGAAGCCATCTTTACATCTCAAATCAAATTCAAGACACCTTCAAGATGGACACCAAAG
>JZKD02S2245599.1:10195-22653 GCA_000966675.3 Picea glauca | reverse complement strand
CATTCTTTGATTGCTTTCACCTTCTCTAGATCCATCTCCAGTTCATTTGAAGAGATCACAAAACCCAAGTAAATGAGTTATGTCTTCATAAAATAGGACTTCTTCAGATTTATCAACAACTTCTCCTGCTGTAGTCTCCTCATCACTAGCGTCAGATGTCTCAAATGCTCCTCTTTAGTCTTGCTAAAGATCAATATATCATTTATATATACAACCACAAACTTGCCAATGAAATATTTCACTATTTCATTCATCAACCTCATAAAATTACTCGTGGCATTTGTTAAGCCAAATGGTATAACAAGCCACTCATACAAACCTTCATTCGTCTTAAAGGTTGTCTTCCACTCATCACCTTCTCTCATCCTAATCTGGTGATATCCACTTTTCAAATCTATTTTGGAAAAGAAATTTGCTCCACTTAAACAGTCCATTAAATCATCCATTCTTGGTAAAGGAAATATATACCTGATGGTGATCTTGTTAATGGATCTTGAGTCTATACACATTCTCCATCCTCCATCCTTCTTTGGACTCAACACAATTGGTATTGCGCATGGACTCAAGCTTTCTCTGACCAAACCTTTGTCTAACAATTCCTAGACTTGGTTCTTCACCTCCTCATTCTCTCAAGGTCTCAATCTGTATGCCGATTTGTTTGGCAGACTTTATCCTAGTATCAAGTCAATATGGTGACTGAAACTTCTGATGGGTGGAAATGAGTTAGGTAGTTCATCCACCACTATGTCAGCAAAATTATCCAACAATTCCTGAACTTCTTCAGGAAAATCATCCATCGAAGTATTTGTAAGGATAAATCTAGGCTTCCTCACTACAACAAACTGCATCCCTTGTTCTTCCTTGACTTCTTTCAGGAGATCCTTCCCACTCATGAGAATTATGCTTGTGTTGGCCTCCTCTTTCACCTTCTTCTCCTCTATTGGCAGCAACATGTGTGTTCTACCATTCTTCTCTAAGGTGCATGTATTATTCCTCCCATCATGAATGACATTCCTGTCAAACTGCCATGGTATCCCCAATAAAATATGGCATACATCCATGGGAATTACATCACACCGAATTTCATCACTATATCCTCCTATCTTAAATTCAATCAAGCATTGTTTAGTAACCATTACCTGGTGTCCTTTCTGGAGCCATGATACTTTGTATGGCTTTGGGTGTGTAGTTGTCTCCAACTTCAATTTATCCACCATCTCTTTGGATACTAAGTTATCAGTGCTCCCATTGTCTATTATCACCTTGCATACTCTGTCTTTAGTCTTGCAAGTTGTTCTGAAGAGACTGTTCCTCTACATTGAATTTTCAACTTCTCCCTATGGTTTTAAGAGAACCTTCCTCAACATTAGGGATCTTCCATCCTCTGCTCCTTATGCTTCCACATATCTTCTTTGTGCTTCTCAAATGTGAGCCTCACCTCCTCCTTCTTTCTTTTTCTAGGGACATTCCCAAGACATGTGCCCTTTCTTTCCATAGGCATAACAACTTACTTCTCCTCCTCCTCCTCTTCCTCTTCCTCTAGAAGAAATTCTTCCACCACCTTGTCTTTCTTGGGAACTTCCTCCTCTTTCCGAGTGACCACGTGGCTTCTCAGTCTCATCCTTAGACTTATGTTCTCTTTCATGGGTAACTCCCTCGCTTTTGGTTGGGACTGGGCTTTTACCTCTCCCTCATTGGCTTTGTTTCCTGGCCAACTTATCCTCTGCCTTCAATTCAAACTGATAAGCATCCTCCACTGTCCTTACTGACATCATGCTGAGCTCATCTTGGATTTCATATCTCAGGGCATTTATATATCTGGCAACTTTTTCTTCATCTCTCTCTCTTTGTCCAGTTATGATGTTCATCCTATAGAACTCTTCTATGTACTCCTTAACTGTCATCCCTTTCTGTCTTAGGTTCTGCATCTTCCTAAACAGATTGATCTGATAATATTTGGGCATGAACTTAGCCTTCAAATTGGCTACCATTTTGTCCCAACTCTTTATCTTCTATTTTCCTTTTCTTTTTCTCTCAACCTGCAGCTCATCCCACCACAACGCTACATGTCCCTTTAGTCTGGTGACGACTTGTTTCACCCTTTTCTCTTCATCAAAATCTTCGTAGTCGAAATTCTTGTCCATGGATCTTATCCAATCAAGAAGCTCTTCAACATCCAAATTGCCTTCATACATTGGAACCTATATCTTGACTTTGCCTCCCAATATGGAAACTTCTCTCAGCAAGAATTCTTCAGCAAGATCCTCTCCTGTAGCTTCTATGACAACATTCTCACCCATATCTTCTTTGCTCTCTGCATCACTGACGTCTCCAGCATCAGGTGCTTCTCTCTGCACTACTTCCATCGCCTCTAATCTTGCATGAAGTTCTCGCATCTTCCTTTATACAACACGATTGGACAAAGGTTTTTACACTCGTCTCCTCGGTGGAATTATGTTAACTATATGCTACAAATAGAGTACAACTTTGAGTTATTTATGTCTCCTCTCCTTTTTCTCCTGTCTGCAAGAAAAATTCTAACTCTGATACCTCTTGATGGTATCAAACTATATCCTTTCACCGTCTTTATTTTGTCTGCAGTCTGTAAAACAAAACTCGCTCTGATACCACTTGATGTAGACCCCCTTTCTCTCCTAAGGGATGCGTGACCTCCTAGTCTAGGATTGATCACGAAACTGATTCGGATCAACTCTTTGGGTCTCTGCTAGACTCCAAACCCACTTACACAAGTCCTTTCTCCAAATGCATAGGTCGTATGAGACCCACAGGTTCTCTCCTGAGCATTGTCCAAATTCCACTTGAACCAACACTATATCCTCTAGAATTAAATACCTTACCTTTTGTAACACCGACTATGACCACTCGCTTAACCAATAGGTTTTTTGCGACTTCGAGTGTCGGGTGCTTGCACCTATGCCAACCCCAACTCTCCAACTCCTAAAATCCTGAAGTGGGGCCTAGCGCATGCTAGCTCCTCCCTTAACCTTCAACAATATGACCCCTCACCATTACCTGGGGCCAATCTCTCGAATGCTTCATGATTTTGCGTTTCACTTCTCGGGAGGAGTTTATTCACTCGTCTCCCCGATTTCCAAAATCCCAAAATTCGGGCTCTCCTTACGTTAGATCAACTATCCAAAATCCACGTGATCCGATGGTCTTGCTTTCTCCTTCATGAACTTGGGACTTTGCGATTCATGAAGTTGGAGGACTGCTCCCCTCTCTTCTCTCGATATTCGAACTCGTGAATTTCTTAGGACCAGATCTATGGTCCACACCCTTCTTCCGATCAACGACTATGATCGTTTTGCGAACTTGGGTTTCACGATTTTTCTTGCCCTATTCACTTCCAAGGGTTAAAGCCCATGCATTTATCTCTGGATCCAATGACGCTCGGTCCATGCTCTCATATCTAACAGTCCAGATATAGTCTTCTCTCCATGCTTCCTCTTGTCTCTGGTTGTTAATCTAATGGTCCAAATCTCCTCTGCAACCGATCTAACAGTTGTTTTCGCTCCTCCTCCTGAGCTTGGATTCGCCTGAATCAGAAATTTTCTAAGCCTTCAAAGGAATCTACCTTTGAACTCAGTGTGAGTCCATCTATCAGACTTGGACTACACTTATGAACAACTCTACTCCTCATGAGCTTGGTCTCGTGAAGACTTCAATTTCCCGTGCACTCCTTGCGTTTAGGGATTTCGATAACTCAGATCCAAAGGATTTCTCGAAGAGAAATTCCCCTCGCCCTCCTGGCGTTCTCCTTTTTATCTGTGCACACTTTGCACCAAATTCTTATGCAGGTTCGAGTTCTTACGGACGACTGTGCACTCCTTGCAGCAGTCACCTTGCGCTCCTTGCAAGGGAATGTTTTGTGTTATCTCTTCTGAGCTTCAGAATTGAAATAGACTCTGTCAACACACTCCTTGTGTTTTGTGTGCACACCTTGCACCACTCAATGGAAGAGAACCAATTGAAAATTATCCTAAAATTCACAATTCCATCTACTCATAATGACATTCATTCATTCATTCATGAAAACACAATGACAGAGAATTGCAAACAATATCCACACCATGTTGTTGGCATGTTTACAGGCAGAGTGTGCTTTCCATTGATGAAAAGAACAACAGTGATGATGGTAGGTTTACAAATAGAGTGTACATGGAAAGAACAACAACCAGCAATGAAGACAAAGAAGAACAAGGTCGAGAAGATGAGAAGGAATAGCGCAGTGTTGCATGCAGAGCGCAAGTGGGCGCCGGGGCCAACGTGAATTCCCTTACCAAATATCATGAGAGATAGCGTTCCTAGAAATGCAGATGAGGTCCAAGTCATCAAGTCTCGTAGAAGGATCAAAGGTCATGGTCTTTGACACTTAGAGATGTGAGAAAGCCAAAGCTCAGGAGGAGGAGCGACAGTGGTCGGTGGGTCACTGGTCTAGAATACCTGATGCCCATTAGATCAGAGTCCAAACAGGAGGAGCGCACAGAGGAGTATATTATACCTCAGTTTTCAGATCAGAGTGTGAAGGACCAGCAATGGTTAGATCCAATGGAGTTGCAAGGAGGATAATCCTAGGAGTCAGTCAACACTCCAAAGCTGCAAAGCAATCCTGGTCATTGGAGCTAGAGGAAACGTGGTGAGCGATTGGAATTTCGCTGACTTGTGAACTGGAAGAGTCAAAGGTGAGAGTTGGAGGAGCTTGAAAAATGAGAATTCATGAAATGATCTGAGTCATTGGAACTAGAGGACACGTGGCGAGAGATCAACATTTCACTAACTCATGCGCTGAAGAGGTCAAAGCTGAGAGTTGTAGGAAGTCACGATATGCGAAGTCATGAAATGATCTAGGCCTTTTGGTAACCAAGGATCTGGGCCTTCTGGTAACCAAGGATCTGGACCGTTGATCTAATATGAAGTCAGAGTCCACGATATTGATCGCAGATGTCGATCAATGAGAGAGACCTCGACCATTTATCTGATATGAAGTCATTTCAGAGTTTCGCGTATCATGAGTTTGGAAGAAACTCACATCAGGAGGTCATGATATGTGAAATCACGAAGCACCCTCGTGCTTGGCCCATGATCACAACTAGTGGTCAAATCAGTGGGAGAGAAGAGAAGGAGCTAGAAGTTCTAGGCTCCATTTCAGAGTTTCGCGAGTCGGGAAAACCAAGGTGACTCATAGTTGATCACCTGAAATGCGAAATGACTATTGGTTAGGCATACGGTCACCACTAATGGTCATGTGAAAGGAAGGGGATTAGCTAGAACATCCATCGCCCACTGTGTATTTTTTCTCAGGAAGGGAAAAAGCGCGAAAGGTATGAGTGCACTGAGTTTCTCTGAGTAACTGCTAGAGACAGACTGATTGTAACCACAGAAAATGACTGATTTCATCTACTAGAAAGTTCGAAGAATCTCACGGTGATCACCAGAGGAGATGAAGAGTCTCAAGATAACTATCAGTGGAATGAAGACTCATCATAGAGATGATTGACAGATGGAAAAGCATTGAAGACTGTAGCTGCCAGAGAAGCCAAAGAATCTCAGGAACGACCACTAATGATGAACAATTTCAACATAACGGCCATGGAGGAAGAATAGACTCAGCGTAATCACCAGAAGGGATGAAGAGTTAGGTGTATTATCTAGTAGAGGATTGGGCATTATAAATATACGTAGAATAGACAAGAGTAGGTTTCTTTTGTTGAGAGTAAAAAATTTACACGGGGAAAAATTATGTTGTGGGCAACAACCGAAATTCATAGAAGAGGCATAACGCATAGAATAGAGATGCATATCTGAGAGAGGAAGAGAGGAAGAGGAATCTGAGGCAAGCATGAAGAGACAAAGAAGAAGAACATAAATCTTATGAATATGTGAGGAGGAGGACACTGAAGGAGGCAGAGCAAAGAAGTGTATTAGAACAATGATGAGACTGGTAAGCCATTGATGAATATTGTATCACTGTAACAGATTCAAGCAAGAAAATATTTATAAATCAGGGTGGTTGGGAGGTGCTAGGGAGGACTATTTTCCTCATAGTTTCAAGTGGGTTCTTGAACACAGGGATTTGCAGCTTCCATCTGGTTGTAGCCTGAAAAACCAGGGTGGTAGGGAGGTGCAAGGGAGAATTTTTGTTCCCTGTTATACAGGTTAGTGCCTATGTGATTGGAAGTTGGTGCTTCCATCCAGTTAGTACTGGAACACTTAGGAAATTGGTGCTTCCTTCTAGTGGGTGCTAGAGAAACTAGGGAGTTGGTGCTTCCTTCTAGTAGGTGCCAGAGAAAACAGAGTTGGTGCTCTCAACAAGTTGTAGCTTGCAAAACAGAGGTTGTAGCCTCAAGAGGAGTTGGAGCTCACAAGTATGATAATGTAAAGAAAATAAATATTACTTATCATATAAAGAAGAATAAGTTTTTCCCTTTATGGGTTTCCTGAGGAAATATCTGTCTATGTATATTTCATGTGTGTTATTGATGTTTAATATTCTATTTCTTACTTGTCTGCATCATTGTGATCGTCATTGAGTGTTCTGTGAAGAGTTTAAAATGGGCATAATAGTTTAAGGACAATAACAATTGATTCACCCCCCCCTCTCAGTTGGTCAACAATTGGTATCAGAGTTGGTTCCTTTTATCTAAAGGTAGATCAGGAATCTTAAACATGTCAAGCCATGAAGGAACTTCAACCAATAAGTCCCCCCTGTTCAATGGAGCAAACTTTGCCTTCTGGAAAGTTAGGAGGAGAACCTGCATAATGGCCCTAGGTGCAAATGTTTGGGATGTGGTGGAGACTGGTTATGTAAATCCAGTTGTACTAGATAATAAGGATGACAAGCTAGAATTCAGCTTCAACGCTAAGGATATGAATGCTATTATGAGTGGGCTTGTAGAAGCAAAATTTGTAAAAGTTATTCACTTAGAAACTGCCAAATAAATGTGGGACAAACTCATTAGCAGTTATGAAGATAATGAGAAGGTAAAGGACGCCAAAATTCAAACCTACAAAGTACAGTTTGAGAAGATAAAGATGAAAGAGGATGAAACTATTGGAAAGTACTTTTTGAGAGTTGAAGAACTAATTAATGCAATGAAAGAACTTGGTGAAAAAATTGAGGAACCCTCTTTAGTTCAAAATATTTTGAGATCTCTGCCAGATAGGTTCAACCTGAAGGTATCTTCTATAGAAGAACTTAATGATATAAAATCCTTGGCTTTTGATAAGCTTCTAGGAAGTTGAATGCATATGAAATGAGGATAGTTAAAGATAAACCCACCTCTAGAGAAGCATCATTTAAAGCAGATAAGAATGAGAATTCTGAGCCTGATGAAATTGAAGAAAAATTTGTGAGAAGANTGGCATAGGAAACTTGGACATCTAAACTTTGACCACTTAATCAAGCTCAAAAATCTTGAGGCAGTAAAAGATCTTCCAAGAATATCAAAGCCACAAGATTCTGTGTGTAAACCCTACCAAATAGGAAAGCTAACGAGAACACAGTTTAAATCCAAGAGCTCTACTTCAACAAAGAAACCACTTCAATTAGTTCATATGGATTTATGTGGACCATCAAGATAGGAAGGCATAGGGAAGGAAAACTACTTTATGTTGATCATTGATGACTACTCCATACTCACTTGGGTTGCCTTTCTCAAAGAAAAAGATGAAGCATTTGAGAAATTTAAAATATTCAAGGCTTTAACTGAGAATCAAACAGGTAATAGGTTAAAGGAAGTAAGATCAGACATAGGAGGAAAATTTATGTCAAGTGATTTTAAGGAATTATGTGATAAAAATGGGATCAAGAGAGAATACAAAATCCCAGGAACTCCACAACCAAATGGAGTAGTTGAGAGGCAAAACATAACTGTGCAACAAATGGCTAGGTCAATTATGAATGAGAAGAACATTAGTCAAACCTACTGGGTAGAATCAATACACACAATAGTCCATGTTCTTAACAAATCCCACCTCACACCACACAGTGATAAGACACCTTATGAATTGTGGTATGGAAGACCTACTTCAGTCAAACACTTCAAATTATTTGGGAGTAAGTGCTACATAAAAAATAATAATGAGAACCTTGGCAAGTATGATGATAGGGCTAATGAAGGCATCTTATTAGGGTATGCTACAAATAGTAAAGGATACAAATGATATAATAAGAGGCTGTATAAATTGGTTGACTGCATTGACATAGAAGTTGATGAAGGAATTCCAGTAAGAGAGGTGAACAATACTGAATCAACAACAGAGGATATAGATGAAGTTGAAGTTGAACAGGTCCAAGAATCAGAACGAGAAGACTCTGAGTCATATGAATATGAAAATACTCAGGAAAACTCAAATCAATAGACAACATCAAATTCTTCCTCCATAATTACTCAAAAGAATCATCCTACAAGTCAGATAATTGGTGAAAAAGACAAAGGTGTACAAACCAGGAGAAGGTTAATCAAAAACACTGAGCAATCACATATAGCTTTCATATCCATGGTGGAACCCAAGAACTTCAATGAGGCCAGTAAAGATGTAAATTGGTTAAAATCAATGAATGAGGAATTGGACTAGATTGAAAAGAATGACATTTGGGAACTCATTCCTAGGCTAGTAGGTAAAAATGTAATCGGATCAAAATGGGTCTACAAAAATAAGATGAATGAGAAAGGAAATATTGTAAGAAACAAAGCTAGATTGGTTTGCAAAGGATATGCTCAAATAGAAGGACTGGACTTTGATGAAACATTTGAGCCTGTAGCAAGATTAGAAGCTATTAGAATGTTTCTTTCCTATGCTTGTCATGAGAAGTTTAAAGTCTATCAAATGGATGTCAATTTATATTTTCTAAATGGAGATCTAAAAGAAGAAGTCTATATGGAACAACCAAAGGGATTCCAACTGTCAGATAACCCTGACTTTGTCTGCAAGTTGAATAAAGCCTTATATGGGTTGAAACAAGCTCCTCGTGCCTGATATCATAGATTGAATACATATCTTCAAGACAAAGGGTTTAAGAGAGGAACAATTGATAGCAATCTATATATCAAAATAGAGGGTAATGATTTTCTCATTGTGTTGGTCTATGTAGATGACACCATCTTCGGTAGTAATAATGCTTCACTGGTAAAATGGTTTTCTTTTGCCATGCAGTCTGAATTTGAAATGTCTATGATAGGGGAACTATCATTTTTTCTTGGCCTACAAATTACTCAGAAGTTTGAAGGAATATTTATTTCTCAAGAAAAATATCTAAGAGAAAATTTGAAAAGGTTTCAAATGGAAGATTCTAAACCTATGAGAACACCTATGGTCATTGGATGTAAGTTAATAAATAATGATGACTCACTTGATGTTGATAAGATTTCATACAGGTCTATGATAGGAAGCCTATTGTACATCACAACATCTCGTCCAGACATAATGCATGTTGTTGGACTAGTAGGAAGGTATCAGGCCGCACCTAAACGGAGTCATTTGTTAGTTGTCAAAATAATATTCAGATACTTGAAAGGAAGAATGGACTATGGCCTATGGTATTCTAGGAATCATAATTTTCAACTATCAGTCTATTCAGATGTTGATTGGGCTAATTGTGTGGATGAAAGGAAAAGCATGAGTGGAGGTGCATTCTTCTTAGGAGATTCCCTTGTGTCATGGTTGAGAAAGAAGAAAGGTTCTGTTTCCTTATCAACTACTAATACATATGGATATCGGTGACCACCCACCTTTTCCAACTGGATCAAAACAGTTTTCTGACATTTTTGGCAATTTACTATTTTTAGCAGTTTTTACTTTCGGGGCCATTTTGAGGGCCTAAATGAAGGTTTTTCGGTATTGAGCTCCTCAATGATAGTTGAAGGAATTATTGAGGCCCCAAAATGAATCTCCTCGGTGATACCTTTCAAACGGGCTATCACACGCCTAAAATGGAGATCGTATGCAAAAGTTACAACCCCGGGAAGTTGATGTACTAGCTTACCCAAACGAGGCCCACATGACTTTTGGCGTTTCATCTCCTAGGGTTAGGTTTTTGGATGTCTAGGGTTTTGGGAATTCTTGATTATTGTAAAAATTCCTTTAGATCCTCATTGTAATTTTCTTCTTGTGAATGCGCACTGTCGTCACATCTCTTCTCAGAGATAAGCCGCCACCATTCCAGCAAGCTTGTTTCCACTGCATTTTATAGTTTCAGCTTATTTCGTTATTGAATAGAAAATCAATTTTACTGTATCTCTGTTATTTTGTGTTAAGAACCTATTAATAATCTGTATTCAATTCGTTCTTCTCATAAAATCTGGATCAGTGGTATCAGAGCGCTCTTCTCCTTGTCATCTTAATGCATGTCCCCAACGAGGTCGGAGTACAAAGAGTTGGGTCTCGAGCTTGTTTCTCTTAAGGAGAGAAGATCTCACACACCCAAGCGACCTCCCATGGTAGGAAAAAAGAAATATGATGGGATAGGAGATCCTTTCAAACTGTTCATTGAGGAATCCCTCACGCAACAGAGGAACGAGATGATGGATAGTTTCGCGCAAATCCTTCGGCAACTACAAACAAGCGATGCATCTTCTTCGAACGGAGGCGCCGCCCCCTTCAAGGTACAAATAAACTTTGATATTCCTATATTTGAAGGTCAGATAGATGCAGATGTTGTAGACAAGTGGTTTAATCTAATAGAAGGGTATTTTTCTATTCATAAATTTTCGAATAGAGAAAAGCTTTTGTGCTCCTCAAAGACGTTCCCCATGTTAAAGATTGGTGGGAAACTTTCTGTGAGCAAAAGGAAATAGAGGAAACCTCATTATTTTTAGTCACGACCACCTGGGAATCCTTCAGAGATGATATTAAGGAATAATACTACCTTGTCGGAAGTTATGATGACCTGTATACCAAATGGACCACACTGCGGCAAGAAAGAGACCAGGCAGTGCAAGATTTCACAAATATCTTCCATACCTTGCACACCAAGTTGGGTATCAAAGATTCGGAGAAACATCTGGTGCTCAAGTATCGTGGTGCTCTTCATAGATACATCCAGACCGAAATGGAATTTCTAGACATCTCATCCTTGGGCACGACCTACCGATATGTCGTCAAAATCGAGCAGAAGCTCAAACAAAAGACGCGACAATTTGGGCCTGGGAACCCCTCACAACAAAAGCCAGGAAAAGGTGGCCCCAACCCACCGAACAAACGACAGAGAAAATATGGACAGTATCAAGACAACCAGTACAAGCTGCAAGCAAAGAAGGACACCGGAAAGACAAAGAAAGATACCAGGAAGTGGTGCGGCTTCCCTAAGAGCCCTTGGCATAACACTGCTGACTGTTGCTCAAAGCAGTCACTGGTGGTCGAAGTAAAATCATCTGAATCAGATGCAGATTTTGACTCCGAGACAGAACCAGAAAGGGGAAGACGGATCATTGACGTGGAACCCAGTGCCACCATTGCTACCACCAAGATCCAGCCTGGTGAACCAGACAAGCCAGAGGAAGGAGAGCGCCTCTTCCATTCATAGATGTGGGTAAAAGGCACTCCGCTGCACTTCATCATTGACAATGGTAGCCAAAAGAACCTCATCTCAGCAGAGGTCATCAAGCGGCTGGCCCTGCCAACAACACTGCACCCACAACCCTACACCATTGGATGGCTCCGCCAAGGAAGCAATCTTTGCGTCGGCCAACAGTGTCGACTGTCGTATGGAATCAAGCCCTTCAAAGACGAGGTATTGTGTGATGTTGCTCCTCTTGAAGTTTGTGATGTTCTTTTGGGCCAACCTTATTTATGGAAATGTCATGTTGTATATGAGTCTAGGCCTCGTAGTGTTATTATTACTTTGAACAGGAAATTGTACAGGATACTCGAGGCAGTTCCACCTAGTGATATTTCCTTGATCTCTGCTAAGTAATGCAGGAAGGTCATCTCTCAGATGGGGAAGTTTGTCTTCTTCGTGATTCGCTCTCAGAATAAGCGAAAGATCGCATCCACATCTAGGGTCTCTTAGGTTGACCTCTCCACACAGCAGAAGCAAGTAGATAAGGTCGTGGAAGAATACTCGGATATCTTCTCCTCACCTACAGGGGTACCTCTGCACTACCAAGTCAAGCACCCCATTGATCTGACCCCCGGTGCACTGCTGCCCAATGGGCCAGTCTATCATTTCTCTTTGTTAGAGAATGAAGAGATCAAGAGACAGATCCAAGAACTGCTCCAAAAGGGGCACATATGCCCTATCTCATCACCTTAAAGGAGCCAAATCATGCTGGTACAAAAGAAAGATGGAACTTGGCGACTCTGTATTGATTACCGGCCTTGAATAAAATCACTGTCAGAAACTGGTACCCGATTCCCCAAATCGATGACCTCCTTGATCAACTCACGGGGGCCAAATACTTCAGTAAGATTGATCTGAAGTCTGGCTACCACCA
>JZKD02S2245588.1:26011-37060 GCA_000966675.3 Picea glauca | reverse complement strand
CGCAGTTTTCAATATCATGTTATAATGAGAAGTTATATTGTGTTTTCCCTTGTGTGTAGGTTTTGAATGTACTCATAAATGCATATGTCCTTTCCCTTGTGCATAGGTTTTGAATTTACTTATAAATGCATATGCAATTACTTGGTCTAACTAACTACATCTCTATGGGTCAAACACTTGCAAGTTGTTATGAATAGAAGTTGGAAAGATGAGGGAACACTACGCACCTGCTTGCCATTTTTCTTAGGGTTGTGGATGTATTAAGTGATAGTGATATGGTATGGTTTGCCGTATTTATATGCGAGTCAGAAAGTTGTTTTTCTTCACTAGAGAATGAAGGAATTGGTTTGCGGTGTTGTTGTCATATAGTGTTTGAATGGAGGTTCACATGGGACGAATGGATTGGTTGGAAACATCTAGGACCATGGAGTCAAGAGAGGGGGATTATTGTATGCTCAATATAAGGGGCACTATAGACGTACAAAATGAGAGTCAAGAAAGTGTGGGGAACCTAGCTACTGGTTGAGGGCATGTAGCCGACATGGAGTAGGGACATGTAGGCTAACACTCACAACCATAGACGAGTCGGTCCTATCCACAAGTGACAAAAGTGGCAGTTGTTGATCCTTTCTAAATTACTCCCTAAGGAGTGACAACGAATCATGTGGATATTTTGACCATAAACTATTTGATTAGCATATAATGAGTGTTTAGATCTTCCAAATTAATGGAGTCATGAAATGAAAAAATTGTCTTATGCATGAAACTATTACACTTTGTCAACACAAACGAAACCTTGGTTTGTGGTAAACTGGGCGCGAACACTAAGTCGTTGAAATTCCCTTGTGGGTCATCTTTATACTTAATGCTCTTGATTGATATCACGCGGCTTGGTTGGTCGGTGCTGTTGTCTTTTGACTGAAATTGTAAGCTTTCAATATATTGACTTTTAAAATGCTACATGACATGATATGGTTAAAAGGTCTCTCATAATAAAGAAAGGCATCTATCCATATCTACTAATTGTGTTTTAATCATTCACTACACCTAATCATAAATGTTTAAGGATAAAGAGAAATCTATTTGTACTTAATTTCTCTCTTAATCCAAGTCACGGTTCTTCAAATATCATCTCAATGATTCACCATTTAACCATAAATTTCTAATACATTGATGTGACGAACATTTTCAACTGCAAAATATTGGCTCTTCATCCCTAAAACAACAATAACATAAGAAAATCCCATACATCTCCTCCTATCCTATCYGATATCCTTTCTACTCCTAGTTTTCTAAGATAGTCTCCATGCATCCTTATTAGGTTCCTACCCTCATCTCAACTACTTGCATCAAGATTTCACCTTTGATGGATCTTTTAGGATTATTTCTAGTCGAAGTCTTACCTAAAGATTGATGCTAAACACCCATGATTGCTTTGTAAAGTACATTCTATCGAGGTGATATGATATTCTACAATGATACTTCTAATGTTGGTCCCATGCTCCTCCATTGGATTACCTCCCATCTGAAATTCAATGACTAAGTCTATCCTTTCTCTTTCATGACTTCTTCTAGACATGTTTTTGATAATGGTCGTGACGTTTGGATCATCTAGTCGCCAGTTTTTCCTATTAAAATTGTCTTGTTAGTGTAAAATATTGACTTTGACTTCTACAAGCACTAAAACGTATTATCATTNATGCTCCTCCATTGGATTACCTCCCATCTGGAATTCAATGACTAAGTCTATCCTTTCTCTTTCATGACTTCTTCTAGACATGTTTTTGATAATGGTTGTGACCTTTGGATCATCTAGTCGCCACTTTTTCCTATTAAAATTGTCTTGTTAGTGTAAAATATTGACTTTGAATTCTACAAGCACTAAAACATATTATCATTAAATTAAACTATTAATATATCATTAATAACAATAGTTAAGATGTTACCTCTGAATTACAACTATTTCTTATTATTATATTATAAATTAAAATTTATACTCATTTAAGATGTTATCTCTGTATTACAACCATTTTTATTATTATATTATTAATTATGATTTATAGTCATTGTTCCCATTAAATATCACAAAACATTGAATTACATAAACATCTTTGTTTATATTTAGCTAGTGTTGCTACATCCAAGCATATTTGTAACGCCCCTAAACTGATAAATGATTAAAGATTATCAAGCAAGATTTAATTAAGAAAGAATTACAATTAATAAAATAACATTGATTGCAAACTACATTCAATGATCTGATAAACCAATTTAAAAAGATAGTCAGTAAGAATGGAGATAACTACAGAGTTATGTATGCACAGGGTTGCGTATGCAGGGTGCGGGAGCCCATAAATCCCGAGGCAATAAAATTTATTGGGGGACGTAGGTCGGAGGATGCCTGGAGGGGGTTGGTTGTAGAGTTACTGCGTGAGGTGGCAGGGAGGAATAAGGGACAGGAAGAGGGGGATGGGCAGTCCATTCGGCGGGGATGGATGTTGCGGGCCTGTGAGCTCAGGACCACTGTATTTGCCGGAAGCAGAGAGATTCTACGCACTGTGATAATTGGTTGTGATCTATTGTGATGGATGAGCATAGGGCCTCTAGAATCTATGTTTTGTGATGAACTGTTGTATTCTGTGGTGAGCAGAGAGTTCTGCACCACGGTATCTACTGTGAGTAGCAATTTTCTGTACACTACTATATTGGCTATGAGCCTGTGGTATTTTATGGATTGTTGGCTTGCTGTAAGCAAGGAACAAAGTGTTTTGAATGGTGGCTTGATCTAGGGAGGCACCGAGTTGTTGAAGGTTTTGGGCACGGAAGGCCAGGATATCCGTAGATATCCTGGAACTAGGTAGTTTTCCTAGTTGGCAGGGAGGACAGTAGTTTTGGGCAGTTATTTGCTTGTTTGTGCTAGGGTTAATCTGTGTATCAGCAGGAGCAGATGCGGCAAGGCAGCAGAAATTAGCATCAGTATCAGGTATTTGTCAAGTTATGCATTTATCTCATTTTTACCAGAAAGTTATTACCCTGTGATAAATCTAAATTACCGAAATTGTTGTTGAGAAAATAAATATATGCTGTGAAATCATTATCTCCATTTGGAAATGAATTCCTTATGAAATTAAATTAATCCTTAGAATGATATGGGCATTACATATGGTATCAGAGAATCTTAGATCGAAATCTGGGGCCTAAGGGCTGAAACCTGGAGTGTTAACTCTAGCCACGCTTAACCTGTAAGAGATACACGTTCAGTGGACTAATTGTGACTAATACATGATACAGTAGGGTATCCAAGCTATTGAGCACGGAAAAGAGAAGTCATAACTTAATTTTATTGAGCAATGTCGTTAATGAAGTTTTGGGTAGAATAGGTACCTGGAACCAATAAAAATGTCAAGGGAAACTTAGCAGACATGTATCCCACAGGAACAGTGTAAACTAGTTGCCCCGTGTTAGCCTCGATGATTGTAATAATGTAAAAACTTCAAAGAACTATAGACCCACGTAAATTTCAACCATGCCAAGAAAGAAATTTGTACACTGTGTGAAGTTTCATGCAATTGATCATTATCCCAAAAGGGAGTTGTCTATTACACGGGAGAACAGATCTGCGTCGTCAGATCTCGGGCAAAATCCCGTCAGTCGTTAGATCTAGAAAAGTTGCACGGGGTTTAAGCCCTAGCGTGCACAAGAGGAGTCATCAGGAAAATCTGAGTCATCGGAGTTTTGGGAAGTCAGAGAATCGAGACCTTGTCATTCTCGAAATCCCGAGAATGGATCCTGGCCGTTGATCTCGACAGCACACTTGTCAGTGTTTTGGGAGGCATTGAGATTTTACCATCGCGGATTTCAGGAGTGTAGAACCCTTGTGTTTAGAAATCGTGATTCACGATTTTCCGATAGAATCATAGCCGTCCAAACAACAGGGACACGTGGCTGAAGATCCTGAGGAGTCGGAGATTGGGAGATCGGGGTTCTCAAAGACAAGGAAACCGCGTCGCTGGGAATCGCGATCAGCGATATCCCGATAGTGACGTAAGAAGAGTAGGGACCACCAGGGTTAAAGTGGTGGATAGGTGTCCATCATCCGAGAAGGGTCGGGGAAATATGTAGAGAAAATCTGACACAATCACAACCGTCCATCTGTCGGACAGGTGGCAGCCATCGAGAACCATCGGCGTTTGACCCATCGGGAAATTGGGGTTTCCGTGGACAAGAGATCGGGAAATCTCTGTTGAAAATCCCGACGAGATCTGAGCCGTCCGTTCACACGGGACAGGTGTCAGGGATCGGACAAAAGCCGCAGATCGAAATATCGGAGTTTTCGAAGGTAAAGAAATGGTGCAACAGGAAATCGCGATCCGTGATTTCCCGATGAGATCCAAGTCGTTCATCTCGAGGATGTGTGTCAGAGGATCCTGAAGAGTCAGGGTTTGGCATATCGGAGTTTTCGGAGTCGTGAAACTCAGACATAATGAAATCGCGATTCACGATTTCCTGACACGGTCGGAGCCGTTCGATTAGAGGGACGCATGTTGGTGGATCTGAAAGCATTGGGATTTCGGGGTTTTGCATACATTGAAATTGTTGTGTTGGAAATCGTGATTTCACGATAGCCGATAGAGCCCACACGTACCATTGGGAATCGAGATATCGGAGGCCTCGGGAGTGAGAGTTTTATACCTTGCAGAATCGCAAAATGCGATTTCCCGATGAGTCAAGGGACAAGGGGGCCCACAATAGGGTCAACATAAGACAGGTGGCAGAGTGCATCACCCATCGGGATATCGCGAGTTTCATGGACAAGGAGTCCATGCGCTACGAAATCACGAACCCCGAAAACCCGACGTAATTAACATAACTCTTAACCCTCATTAAATGAACTAATTAAGGAATGTTTAATTAAGACTTAATCGTATTGGGGATCGCCGATCCCATGGACGGAGGTACCAGGGGTTTGAAAATGCTGAAATTACGAAGGGAATAGGACTACGGTCATATAGGCACAAGACATATGGATCTCGGTACAACCAAAAGGGCTAATACTCAAGGAAGAGGCGTATCGGGTATCGGCATATCGGGAATCAGGAATCCTGAGGACTTGTGCGCGTTGACGCCGCAAACACTGAAATCCCGAAAAGGTGACTAAGACCATGGTCTTGTAAGCACGGTCATATAAACCAAGGTGTATCCAGTGGGGGCTAGCCCATAGAAATGGAGCCATCGTGAATCAGGGATTGGAGAGGTAAGGGGATCGTGAGAGCGAAAAGTTCGAAACTCCAAACTCCGATATAAGGGTCGGGGATAAGCCATGGTAGGTGCAGAGGCCGTGACGAGCACGTGGAGCCTATGAGTGCCCGAATCCTTGGGTGATCGTTTAGTCGTTTATTTTATTTGTAAATTGTTAGAAATATTATAAAATAGATAAATTATTTAGCATAAATAAATTATATATATATAGGAATGAGTTAGTATAAAGTTAAAATGGATTAAGTTGATGTAAATAATAATTTAAATTCAACTATGTTATTAAAGTGTAAGGTTAGCCTACCTTAAAGTGTGATGTTGACCAAGCTTAGATGCTTAATCCTAACCCAAAACTGAGCCAATTCCCCTGATGGAGTAACGTCTGTTTACAGACAAGTAAAGAAAACTTATTCCTAAACCTGTTTCTAAGTTTGAGTAGCACCAATTTGAAACGTCCTGGAACTCACCCTGATAATTTTGGGTGATGCAAGTTAAGTCATACTAAATGGCCAGGACTCGAAGGGGTCGTGGTAGGGGAGCGTCGTTACGAGCGCCATCAACCCCACCATGACCAACGCCGCCGACACCGCCAGCACCACCACCACCATCGCTCGAACTAGCTCTCATACTATGCTCACTAGAAGCTATTAACGAGACTCTAAAGGGGCACCAACCAGCAGGGAATGAAGGGGAACAACCACCATCTGGAACGGGTAATCCAGAAGCATCAAGGAGTTCAGGGGGAGGACTTCCACCTGAAGACATCACACGAGAATTACAAAAAATCAAACTTCCGGAGTTTGCCGGGGGTCGCACCAGTGAATGCGCGGAAGCATGGTTGGAAGGCATGACCAGGTGTTTTGCCTTAAGGGACTATGCGTCCAATTCAAAGGCAAAGATTGCAATTTTCCAGTTAAGAGATAGCGCTTTGAACTAGTGGGGCAACTTAGAAAGACAGCTACACCTTACCCCAGACATGGTGTCTTGGGAACTCTTTGAGGAAAGATTCTGAAGGAAGTATCTACCACCATACTACGAGGAACAACAAGTAGGGGCATTTCATGCCTTAATACAAGGGAACAGAACTGTGGAAGAATACGAGATCAGGTTTATGGAACTGGTTATATACATTTCGTATTTGGACACTGACCAACGACAGGAAGAGTGCTTCATTTATGGATTGAACCCGAAGATAAGAGCTATGGTGCGAATGTGGAAACCATCTTCTATGGCGGAGGCGGTAGAGAGTGCGCGTTACATGGAAGAACACATAAACCTAACAGGGGGTACAAGATCGACATTTCCGCATCACCCTGGATTCGTAGGAAAGACTCCGAGGACATTTTCTAGGGGAGGGGGCTCAAGGCCACTACCGTATAGTAACAGAGACGTGCCAAGGACAGTAGCTATAGGGGTTTCAATGGAAGCTAGTGCAACATCCCGTTCATCGCCAACGGTGCAGACAGGTCCACGTCCATCTCGGGGAGCAACTAGTAGAGGCAGATGTTCCAGAGGAAGGAACTCATTTCAAGGACAGACACGTAGCAATGAACCAGTTCCACTTGGTGTCACCTATTGGGGGTGCGGGGGACCCCATTACCAGCATGACTACCCAAAGTCTCAACCAAGGTTCGTACATAATGAAGGAAAGCCACTGATGGCGAAAGCAAGTAACAGCCACCACATTTACGCAGCGGTTGATAACCGCCAGGATGAACATCAATCCACCGTAGTGGAGTCATCAAGTAAGCTTAATCATGTTACTGTTAAGATTTTGTTTGATTCTAGTGCGACAGATAGTTTCATTTCACCATTTGCGTTAGAAAAGAGTGGGCTGGCAGCCTGTGAGCACGATGACTTTAAGCAAGTCGAGATGGCTTCGGGAAAGAAACAAGCTGTAGTACCTAGTGTCGATAATTGTATAGTAGACCTAGGAGTGTGCACTACCAAGTTGAAGGTATATGTCACTGCTCTTGGGGCATATGACTTAATCATTGGAATGGATTGGTTAGAAGCTCATCGAGCTTTGATAGATTGTTTCGCAAAGAAGGTGCTATGTGTCAATGATGAAGGAAAACCGATAGAGATTCAGGGTGTACAGAGAAAAGTGTCATTACGCTTTATATCAACTATGAAGGTCAAGCGATGCTTGAGACAAGGGTGTCGAATTTATGTAGTGGAAGCAGTGAAAGAAAGGAAGGGACCCTCATTGGATCAACACCCAGTATTGTCAGAATTTCAGGATGTTTTTCCAGCCGAATTACCAAGATTACCTCATGAGATGGAACTTGATTTTACCATTGAGATGAAACCTAGGGCAGAACCAATATCCAAGACTCTGTATCGCATGACAACGCCAGAACTTTGTGAATTGCAAATGCAGCTGAAGGAGTTACTAGACTTAGGACTAGTAAGGCCCAGTGTCTCACCTTGGGATGCACCGGTAATTTTTGTAAGAAAGAAGGATGGATCCCTACGACTGTGTATAGACTATAAGGACTTGAACCAGGCTACAGTGAAGAATAGGTACCCAATGCCATGAATCGATGACCTCTTCGATCAGATGAATGGAGCAACGGTATTCTCAAAGATCGATTTGCGATCTGGGTATCATCAATTAAGGATTAAGGAAGGTGATATCCCGAAAACTGTCTTTCGAACTCGGTATGGACATTACGAGTTTGTTGTAGTACCTTTCGGATTGACTAATGCACCAGCAGTGTTCATGAGTCTCATGAACGACGTATTTCGGAAGTACTTAGATCGATTTGTACAAGTTTTTCTAGATGACATTCTCATCTATTCCAGGAATGAAAGAGAACACGAGGAACACTTGTGAATAGTGTTGTCTTGCCTAAGAAAGAACAAATTGTATGGAAAGTTGTCGAAGTGTTCCTTCTTCCAGAAAGAGATCCACTATTTAGGCCATATCATTTTAGGCGAAGGAATCTCGGTGGACCCAGAAAAGGTAAAGGCCATTCTCGAATGGCCAGTGCCAAAAAACGCACATGAGGTGAGGAGCTTCACGGGGCTAGCGGGTTATTACCGGAGATTTGTGGAAGGATTCTCAAAAATAGAAAAACCCATCACCACCTTGCAATGCAAGGGGGTCAAGTATAAATGGACAGAAGAATCTGATAGCGCATTCATTGAGCTTAAGAGGTTACTAACTAGTGCGCTAGTTCTACAAGTGCCAGATATGGAAAAGGACTTCATGGTCTGCACAGATGCCTCGAAACAAGGGTTCAGGGCCGTGTTGATGCAAGATGGAGGAGCGATAGCCTATGCGTCAAGAAAGCTGAAGAAGCACAAGGAGTTATACGCGACTCATGATTTAGAGTTGGGAGCTGTAATGCTGGCTCTGAAACTTTGGAGGCACTATCTTGTGGGGCGAAATTTTGAACTCAAAACAGACCATCAGAGCCTAAAACACCTCTTCACTCAAAGAGATCTGAATGACGGGCAAAGGCGATGGAGTGAGTTTATGAGAAAGTACGATTTTGGCATTTCATATATAAAGGGAAAGGAGAATGTGGTCGCGGATGCCTTGAGTAGGAGACCTCGTATCTTCTCTTTGGTAACCTTAAAGGTCAGTCTAAGGGAACAGGTGTTGACACAACTACTGGGAGACAGTTGGTATTTAAAGGTTACTTCAAACCTCCAGAGAGGGAGGCAGATAGACCCAAAGTATGAAGGATATAACCTAGAAACAGATGGATTTTTGAGATATCGAGGAAGGATGTACATTCCAGAGAATGGGGATATTCGAAGCCTCATACCGAAGGAAGCCCATAAATCACTTTATTGTGCACATCTGGGTGTGAAGAAAATGTACGCGGAGATGAAGAAACTCTTCTTTTGGGTGGGTATGAAGCGCGATGTAGTCCATTTCGTCGCCAAATGCCTTTAGTGTCAACAAGTGAAGGTTGAGCACCATCACCCAGCAGGCCTCCTACAACCACATGATGTCCCTATGTCCAAGTGGGAAGTTATCTCAATGGATTTTGTTGTAGGGTTTCCACTCACATCTCATAGACACAATGCCATTCTTGTGATAGTGGATAAGTTAAACAAGAGTGCTCATTTCATTCCAGTTAGAGACACATACGATGTTACTGATGTGGCACGAGTGTTTGTGAGCGAGGTTATCCGTTTGCACGACATACCTAAGAAGATTATTTCAGATAGGTACTCTAGATTCACTTCTAGATTTTGGACAAGTTTACAGTCAGCATTGGGGACACAGTTGAACCTAAGCACAACTTATCATCCTGAAACAGATGGGAAAACCTAGAGAGTAAATCAGGTCATGGAAGATATGCTTAAGATGTACGTAATGGATAATCAAACCCAGTGGGAGAAGTAACTACCTTTGGTGGAGTTTGCCTACAATAACAGTTATCATAGTTCCATCAGAATGCCTCCATATGAAGCTTTGTATGGGAGGCCATGCAGAATGCCATTGAGTTGGGATAGATTAGAAGACCGAGTAACAGTTGGGCTAGAATTGATTCAGGAAATGGAGGAACAGGTGACTCAGATCAGGCAGAGACTAAAGGAAGCACATGATAGACAGAAAAGTTATGTTGATGCATACAGGACCGACCGAAATTAAGAGGTGGGGGACCAATTTTTTATTCGTATCAGGCCAAATAAGAGTACTATATGGTTCGGAAAGGGGACAAAGTTGTCACCACGGTTTATAGGGCCATTTAGGGTCCAAGAGAAAATTGGAACCGTTGCCTATCGTCTCGTACTACCACCCCACTTACATAAAACTCATAATGTATTTCATGTATTTGTTTTACATCATTATGTAGTTGATGAATCACATAAACTAAATTGGAAAGAATTACAGGTATCGGACGTGGGAACCCTCATGGTCGAACCGTTACGCATATTGGACCGTAGAGTCCGACAACTCAGAAACCGTTTGGTAGACCAAGTTAAGGTCCAGTGGGACAAGTATAGTCCAGGATCTGGTACTTGGGAGGACACCGAGACACTATGGCGAGACTATCCGTCACTATTTTGACCACTTCGAGAACAAGATTCTCGAAGATGGGGTGTAGGTAACACCACTTTTGACGTAGACGGCCAGGATTACCTGAGGCCTATATACTTTATTTCCTAGTCATAGTGAAACCATTAAGTGGTATACGTAAACTTTAAACTTATGAACAGTAATGAATGTTTAAATGTTATTAATGATGATGCATGTAATGCGATCTATTATGTGAATGAACATTTTGTGAATGATTAAATATTGTTGATGATGATGTATATGATACGACATATCTTAAGAAAGAGAAATTTTCGAATGTTGGATACTATTAGAATGATGTTGAGTATGATGAAATCTATTTTGGGTAAATGATAATCTTGTGAATAAGTAAAGAGTATGAATTATGGGATATTGTGAAATCTAATTCATATTGGAAAATTTTGATATATTGGWACAKGGATACCAAATTGAAATGATGATAGTATGYRATCATATGATGATAATGCATAGAAATATATGAKTTTGTGTTGCAGACTAATCTGCAGGTTATGGGCTATGAAATAGCCAAGCGATAATGATGATGAAAGTGGATATGTGGACCACTACCGAGAAACATATGGTAGGAATAATATATGGGAAATAATGTTGATTTGGATGCATTTTTGGGATGTAGTGCTATGATATTATATTGATTTAGATGCTTTGCTATGATATGTGGACTAGTGCATGATTATGCTATGATTTTGGTACTAACACTGCCCAAAACCGAATAAACGATGACAAAACCT
>JZKD02S2245577.1:13123-37061 GCA_000966675.3 Picea glauca | reverse complement strand
GGCACATTGCACATTTTCTTTAGAAATGCATTTTCAGCTCATTGGAATTCGACACAGATACTTTTCCCTTGTACATGAGAATTCCATATTCTTTCAGCTCATAAAAATTAAATTTCTGCTGAAAATTACCTTGCTGTAATGTTTCTTTTATTTTCACATATTGCTGATATGAATTCGTTGCTACCATAATTTGATCTTTCAAATATGTCTTGTACATGTTGATGTCTTCCACATGCACTTCATGAGCTCTCCTGCTAAGTGGATCAACTACTTGATTTGCTTTGCCTTTTATATGTTTAATTTTGAAGTCATATTCACTCAGAAATTCCAGCCATATAGTTTGTCTGGCATTTAGTGTTGGTTGTCAAAACAAATGCTTTAGACCATAGTGGTCTATCCTTAGTTCGAACTTCTTACCCATAAAATAATGCCTCCACATTTTCAATGCATGTACAATCGCTTCTAACTCCAAATCATGTGTAGCATAATTCCTCTCACGCTCTTTTAATTTTTTGGGCTCGTAGCATACCAGATGGTCCCTTTGACCACGAACTCCATTAAGTCCTTCCTTACATGCTTCGATGCACACAATAGAATATTCATTTGGATCTGCAATCTTCAATATTGGTGCACTTGTCAATATTTCCTTTAACTGTTGAAAACTCTCTTCACACTTGGAAGACCATTCAAATTTCACTCCCTTCTTTTGCAAATAAGTGTTTGGAATTGCAATTCTTGAGAACACTTTTATGAATCTTCGGTAATAACCGACAAGACCATGAATGATCTAACCTTTATCAAATTCTTTGGCTCTGACCATCCTCTAATGGACTCTATCTTCTCAGGGTCAAATTCTATCCCTACTATTGAAATTATATTCCCTAAGTACTGAATATTCTTTTGGTAAATAATGCACTTACTTAACTTATCATACAATTTATGCTCTCTTAAAACTTGCAACACCATTCTTAAATGTTTCTCATGTTTCTCTTATGATTTAGAATATATGAGGATATCACTTAAGAATACAATCACAAACTTGTCCAAGTAGTCCCTGAACACTCCATTCATCAGGCACATAAAAATTGTTGGGGCATTTGATAGCCCAAATTGATCCAGGTGGATATTGGTGGCCACCCACCTATTCCAACTGGCTCCTCTTGTCTGTTTTTAGTTCCACAAGCTCTTCTATACTTCTTTGTAATTGTGAGTTCTACACTTATGGGGCTGTGTGAAGCCCTACACATCTTCCAAGTGGATAGTAGTGGCCTCTCACCTAATCCAACTGGCTTATTTTATATGTTTTCATGTCAACACATCTTGTTGTACTTCCAAGGCCGTTTTGGAGCCCAAAACATTTTTTTTTGGCTCACCATAGTCAAACTATAGACGAATTCAGAGTTTGATGGAAAAATGTTTATCTCTTTGAAAGACCTTTCTAATGGGCTGTCATGCGCCTAAAATAGAGGTTGTATGCAAAAGTTACGACCCTGGGAAGTTGAGGTACCAACTTACCCATAGGGGCCCACATGAATTTTGGCATTTTACCTTCTAGGGTTAGTTTTTTCGATGTCTAGGGTTTTGGAATTCATGAGTAATATAAAAAAGGTCTCTGGAGCCTCATTGTAACCATTTTTCTCAGACGGATGCGCATAGCAGCCACATCTCTTCTCAAAGATAACTACCACCATTCAAGCAAGTGTTTCAGTTTTGCAATTTTAAAGTTTCATCCTATTTCATTTATTCAATAGAAGATATTGTTCACTGGATATATTTTTTGTTCTTCATATCTCTATGTTTATTGTATTCATTTCGTTCCACTCCTAAATCTGGATCAATGGTATCATGGTGATTTGCTCTTCATTTATTTTTCTTCTTGCATGTCCTCGAAAATCCCTGGGTACAAGAAGTTGGGACTCAAACCAATTGAGTCGTTGCAAGATTAGTCGTGACGAGCCCGAAAAAAACCCACGGGGGACGAAAATAAATATGATGGAGCAGGAGATCCTATTAAAATGTTGCTCGAGGAAGCCCTCGCATGAAAAAGGAATGAAATGATGGAGAACTTTGTGCAGATCCTTCGACGACTGCCCACATGAGAAGCATCTTCATCAAGTGGCCATGCAAACCCCCTTCAAGGTATGGGTAAATTTTAATATTCCATTATTTGAAGGATTGATAGATGTGGATGTTGTAGATAAATGGTTGAATCTTCTCGAAGGGTATTTTTTGGTTCACAATTTTTGCGATAGGGAAAATATTACTTTTTCACTCCTTAAGGTCATCCCCCATGTTAAGGACTGGTGGGATACTTACTCTCAACAAAGTTTCATAGAGGAATCTGCAATATTTGTGGTGGCCCCTACATGGGATTCCTTTCGGGACGCCATCAAATAAAAATACTACCCTGTTGGAAGCTACGAGGACTAGTATACTAAATGAACCACCTTGTGTTAAGAAAGGGACTAGACAGTACCAGATTTCACCAATATTTTCCATACCTGTGCACCAAATTCGATATCAAAGACTCTGAGTGACATCTGGTGCTCAAATACCACGGTTGTTTTCATTAATACATTCAAACATAAATGGAGTTTCTGGCCATCGCCTCATTGGGCATGACTTATAGATATGCTGTCAAGAATGAGCAGAAATTTAAGTAGAAGAGGCAAGAGTTTGGATCTGCAAACTCCTCATAGTCGAAGCAGTGAAAAGGTGGCCCCTATTGATTTTTCATAATCTAGGTTAAGCATGAAGTTCATTCCATTTTATCATTTCACTTAACCATAAACAATAATGTTGTAGAAACCAAGGTCACAAGAAGAAACACCATGCACAAGAACACAAGAAGTATCCTGGGAAACCCTTCTCAACAAGGGAACAAAACCCAGCCAAATCCTTTGCTATAATCTTCAAGAGAAATACCTTCACTACCAAGAAATACCTAACACACAAGAGGGTGCTTAAGCCCTAGAATACTAATTCCCAAGAGAGGTGCACACCTTTTACCAAGTAGATGCATTTGTTGTAATTTCCAAACACATAAGAAAGATATGATTCCACAATGGGGAATCATCTCTTACTGATACTAGACTTGTCCAATCAACAAAGGCATCTATTGGCTCAACAGGGCCGACCTCTCTAAGTCACTTTATAATTTATTATTATTATAATAATTAATATTAATATTAATATTAATATTAATTATCTTTTACACTTATTATTAGACATATTAAGGTGGGGCCAACCTGTACCCTTTAACATAACAATTAGGGTTACAGGTAGGTCTGAATCTTGAACAATATATAGCAAAGGATCTGATACACCCACTAGTGCTCATCCACTAGGGGCACATTTATAGGGATGTCATATCTTTGATTCACTACATTACACAGAAGAACTAGATATTCACAGGTTCACCTGTGCTCGTCCACAGGCACGTCCACTCTACGGATCTTCTTTCCCATGGACTCACACATGAGAATCATCTGGAGTATTCTCGTCAACTCTATTTCTCAGAGGAGGCTAGTGCATCATCTTCATTTATGTTCTCATGACGATGTAACCAAAACTTTGGGATTTCACACGTTCACCTTGTGCTCAGCTACATGCACGTCCTTACTCAACAGATATCCTTTCCCACTGGATAATCATCTGGAGTTATTTTCAACTCTCTAAATGGAGGATTTCATCTCTACGCTCCCAACTCTGTCGTAGGAAGGAACCACGTACCCTTCTTAGGGGTTTTCTCTCAAGTTTGTAAGCTGAGAGAAATACTTCACATAGCTGCAATGATCCACACCTCACAGGTTTGTAATATGGAGAATGTCTCACATAGATTCCATCATTAACATCCTCAAACCACACATCAAGGGGCCGAGCCAAGATGGCCACTCTCAGGACAACTAGTCCAAGTCCAAGCCACAACACAAGAAGGGAAATGAGAAGATGAAGGACACGAGAAAATGGTGTGAGTACCATAAAATCCCTTGGAACAACACTGAATAATTTCGCTCCAATCACTCACTCATGGCTGAGTTGAAGGCTTCTGAGTCAGAGGTTGATTCTGATTCTGAATCAAATCTTGAAGGAGGGAAGAAAATTATCGATGCTCAACCCAGTGCCACTGTCTCTACCACCAATGTCTGGCCAATCAAACCAAAAGAACTAGAGGAAGGGGAACACCTCTTTCACTCACAGATGTGGGTAAAGGGGGCTCCGCTTCATTTTATTTTCGATAGCGGTAGTCAGAAGAACCTAATTTCAACAGAGGTCATCAACAGGCTGGACCTGCCAACGAAACTGCACTCGCAACCCTACACCATTGGTTGGCTTCGCCAAGAAAGATATCTCTGTGTCAACCAACAGTATCGTATGCCCTATTACATCAAGCCTTTCAAATATGAGGTATTGTGTGATATTTCTCCCCTTGAATCTTGTGGTGTTCTTTTAGGACAACGATATTTATGGAAGCTTCATGCTATGTATGAGTCTAGACCCCACAATGTCATTTTTACTTTGGGTAGACAATTGTAAATGATACCAGAGGTAGCACCGCCTACTACTATTTCTTTAATCTCTACTAAGTAATGCAGTAAGGTCATTTCATAGACCAAGAAGTTTGTCTTCTTTGTGATCTGTGCTCACAGTAACCCGAAGGTCACCGCCACATCCATGGCCTCTACACAGAGGCTCTCCTTGAGTAGAAGCAAGTGGATGGGATTGTGGAAGAATATAGAGACATATTCTCCTCACCCACCAGAGTACAAACGCACTGCCAAGTCAAGCATCCAATTGATCTAACCCCCGATGCACCTCTACCTAATGGACTAGTCTATTGTTGCTCGCTAATGGAAATTGATGAAATTAGGCGTCGGATCTAAGATCTTCTACAAAAGGGGCACATCATACCCATCTCCTCCCCTTATGGAAGCCTGATTGTACTGGTGCAGAAGAAGGACGAGACTTGGCCACTCTGTATTGATTACATAGACTTAAACAAAATCATAGTTTGGAATTGGTACCCAATTCCCAGGATTTATGACCTTCTTGACTAGCTCAAGGGGGCAAAGTTCTTCAGCAAGATTGACCTAAATTCTGGCTACCACCAGATTCCCATCGAACCAACTGATGTATGGAAGAGAACCTTCAAATATAAAGAAGGTCTCTTCATATGGTTGGTCATGCCCTTTGGATTAACAAATGCACCAACCACTTTCATGAGGTTGATGGATGATGTATTGATACCCTTCACCAAATCTTTCATGGTCGTATATTTGGATGACATATTCATCTTAAGAAGAACTTGGGAGGAGCACATGAAACATATTCAATAGGTTTTGAGTACTCTGCAGTAGCACAAGCTATATGCCAACTTGGAAAAATGATCTTTTAGCATGAATAGGGTCCAGTACTTGGGATACATTGTTGATGAGGAAGGGGCACATCTTGATCTAGATAATATCTAAGTCATCTGTGATGGGCTAGCCCCAACCACACTAACCGAGCTTTAGAGCTTCTTGGGACTGGCCAACTTCTACCAATGGTTCATGTTGGGATTCTCCCATTTTGCATGGGCCCTCAACCAAGTGACCAAGGGAAGTGGCAGGGCCAAGTTCGTGTGGGTGAAGGAACAACAATGAGAATTCGATGATCTAAATAACTATTTTTTCTCAGATCCAGTACTCTCCTTTCCCGATCTACAACAATTGTTTGAGATTGAGACCGATGCATCTGACTATGATGCAGGTGCAATTCTCACTCAGCATGGTCATCCGGTGGCATACCATAGTGAGACACTCTCAGATATTGTCCGTAAATATCCCACCTATGATGAGGAAATGTATTCCATTATACAAGCATGTCGTCAATGGAAACATTACATTCTGGGAAAGGAGATGATCATCCACTCTGATCACAAGCCTCTACAACTCATATAGACACAAGGGAAATTGCAGAACGAACGCCATCCGAAGTGGTCCACCTACCTATAGCAGTTGCATATCAACATCAAGTATAAGACAGGGATCTCAAATCGTGTCGCTGAATATCTCAATTTACCTCCTATGGATTTACTCACCACTGTGATCCATTCCTATGGACATGAGGCATCTGAGTAGCCCCAACTTTATCAGCAAGATTCAGACTTCGCCACCACCTATCAACTCTTGGGTATAGGTGGGGCTGTCACCAATTTTCACATTCAGGATGGACTATTATTCCATCTGGGCCATCTATGTGTTCCTACAAACGAGCATGCAAAGCTGATTTGGGAAGTCCACTACGGTCGGATGGCAGGACATTTTGGCATGGAGAAAATTGTGGTCGTTCTTCAGAAACATTTTTATAGGCCAAAACTTTTACAGGACATCAACAAGTATATCGAATCTTGTACTTTCCTTTCCATTTCCAAGCCATCCATCAATAAGTTTGGCGACAAAGTCTGGTTACATTTGTAGAAGGAGCATCTCACCAAGCCCCATCAAAAGCTTTGCCCACTTCGCTATGGTCCTTACACTATCACCAAGGATGTGGGTAGAAATGTTTTTGAGCCTGCACCCACTATTCAATGTGGACCTCCTTTGGCCATATTTTGCACCATTATTGGACACCTCATAGATTGCAGAACATTTGTAACCAACAGAGCTCAACCCTGACTACATGTAACAAGCATCCACTGATGAGATAGTGGACACACAGGTCAACGGAACTCACCAACAGAGGATATAGCTTTATCGGGTTGTCAAGGCAACACTCAGGGACAAATACAATAGAAGTTCCTCACCTAATGGGGGAACTCAATGTAATGGAGACCATTTCTTCCTAAGGGGGGAGGATTGATCCAGGTGGATATTGGTGGCCACCCACCTATTCCAACTAGCTCCTCTTCTCTATTTTTAGTTCAACATGTTCTTCTGTACTTCTTTGTAATTATGAGTTCTACACTTCTGGGGTTTTCTGAAGCCCTACACATCTCCCAGGTGGATACTAGTGGCCTCTCACCTAATCCAACTGGATTATTTTGTATGTTTTCATGTCAGCACATATTGTTGTACTTCTAGGGCCATTTTCGATCCCTAAACAATGTTTTTTTGGCTCACCATAGTCAAACTGTAGATAGAGTTAGAGTTTGATAGAAAAATCTGTAGTTCTCTTAAATACCTTTCCAATGGGCTATCACGTTCCTAAAACAAAGGTCATATCCAAACGTTATGATACCGGGAAGTTGAGGTACCAACTTACCCATAGGGGCCCACATGACTTTTGGTTTTTCACCTTCTAGGGTTAGGTTTTTGGATGTCTAGGGTTTTGGAATTCATTGTAATCATTGTAATCATTCTGCTCAGATGGATGTGCATAGCAGACACATCTCTTCTCAGAGATAGCTACCACCATTCGATCAAATGTTTCAGTTTTTCAGTTTTACAGTTTCAGCCTATTTAATTTATTTAATAGGAGATATTGTTCACTGGATATATGTGTTGTTCTTCATATCTTTATTTTTATTGTATTCGGTCTATTATTTAGTTCTTTCCACTCCTAAATATGGATCACAAATGGAACTACCGTGGATTCATAATTCCCATATATTGTTTTGAATGTTGTCTTGTTGATGTCTTCTTCCTTTATTCTTACTTGATGATAGTCTGATCTCAAGTCAATCTTCGAAACGATCATTGCAACTTTCAATTCATCAAACAAATCATCAATTCTTGGCAAACAATACTTTTTCTTTATGGTAACCTTATTAATATTCCTGGAATCAATACATAGCCTTAAGGTTCCATCTTTCTTCTTCACAAAAAGAATCGGGGCTCCCCAAGGTGACACACTTCGGCGTATATACCCTTTCTTCAACATTTCTTCAAGATGCATCTACAACTCTTTTAGTTATGATGTGCCCATTCTGCAAGATGTATTAGACAGTGGGGTAGCTCCTGGCACCAAATCGATAGAGAAATCAATGTCTCTTTTTGGTGGTAGTCCCAAGATTTCTTTAAAAACATCTTCAAAATCCTTCAAAACTGGATGGTCTTCAATTCTTACCACTTTGTCGTTGGATTCCTCCTCCATATGGGCTGTAAACATCTGACATCATTTCCTGAAGCTCGTCTTCAATTGCATAGCTGAAATCTCTCTAACAACTACAACTCTTGGAATTCCCTGAATCTTTCCTTGCTTCCCTTCCTCATTAAGACATGTGATTGTCTTGTTGTAACAGTCTAGGAAAACATGATGTTTTTCTGACCAATCCATGCCAATTAGACAATCATATGAACCCAATGGTATGATGTTTACATCCACCTTTATATTGAGTCCATTCATGTCTATCAGACAATATTTAACCAACTCATTGCTTTTTCTCTTGGTCCCCGTGGATAGCTGAACTAACCAAGATTTATTATGCTTTCTTCTTTGCAAGTGAAATATTTCAACAATGTTAGCATTTATGTAAATATGGCTAGCTCCAGAATCAATTAAAATCGATATGGTATCATTATTTATCTTACCTTCCACTTCAATCATGGGAGATTGATAATCAAATTGCTTGCTATCCAAGGCTACATAGATCCTTGGCATGCTTTTGCCCATGTCTTCCACTGTTTCAGCCTCTTGAATTTTGTGTACAATCCTCATTCTTTCTCCTTTGTGAGGGAAATCTCTATATAGATGATTTTCCCCACATTCCCAACATTGTATTGGTTGTTTCCTTGTCTTTTTTCCAAATGAATATGCATTCTTGTGTTCAATTTGTGTGACTTGATCGTGTTGAGTCACTTGGAAATTATTCCTAAAAAAGGGTGGCTTAAAACCCTTCTACCTTCGATCCTTCTCATCCTTCATCTTTTCATTCCGAGTTTTTTGGAAAATTGGTCTTTCTCTACTCTACTCATATAGATGCCTTTCTCTCCTTATGGTTTCCTCCAAGGTTTTGGGGTTATCATATTGAATCTTATCATTGTAGAAACAGGGTAACCCACTTAGAAACCTTTGGATTTTTACTTTATCATCCTTGATGAATTCAACATGATTCATCAATTCAAATAAATGATTCACATATTCCTCTATTTTCATGGTTCCCAACTTGAGTTAAAAGAACTCTTTCATCTTTCTTTCATAGTAATGGTCGGAAAAATATTTCTCTTAGAAATATCCCTTGAACTTCCTCGATGAGATTCTTTTCTCATCAAGGTTCTTGGTTTTCTTAAGTTGATCCCATCACATGGTTTCCTTTCCTTGCAAGTGGTAGGTAGAAATTCTATCTTCTACCCAGGATGGGTAATCATGTAGCTCGAAATATTTCTTTGTTTCCAACAGTCAGGACTCAACATCTTCTCCTTTCCTATGCTCACCATTGAAAGTTGGTGGCTTAACCTTCCTGAGTTCAGCCTGCAAGATATCTGCCTCAATTCTTCTCATTTTCCTCTGAACATGAGACACACTTGGGCTGCTCCCTGGACCTGAACTTACATGAGTTCTTCTAGTGGAATTCCTTGGAGAATAATGGCGTCTAATCATGCTTGTTGACTTCTTATCATTCCCATGATCAACTCTTTTTCTATGGGATCTTGATGTTGATACTTGTCTAGCACTAGTTTCTTTCTTGGTGCCAGAGTCCTTGCTAACTTGCTTCTACAACATATTTAGGCTTTGAAGTATCTCTTCTTGATCCTTCATGATCCTCTCATTATCGGCCCTATAGCTCTGCACTTGTTTTTGCAGGCTTCTCATATTTAAAATTCCTTGCATGTCTCTTCTTCCATTAGAATCAGTCTCAGCATTACCCATGCTGGTATGGAGACGTCCAATTTCTTCTTCATGGCTGTAAAACCATTAAGCATCTTCCATGTCTCTAGTTCTCATGTAGGAACTAAAGTCTACTTTTCTATATCTCTAATTCCATAAGAATGTGCATGAAATAAATTTTGTTAGAATTAAGCATATTGAAAAATGTTTATCAATTATATTACAAGTCATTCATCATTTTAAATTATGAAGGATATTAAGGAACTACTCCCAAGTAGGATTCCTTAAATGCATTAATTCTTGAAACAACTTTCCAAGGACTGTCCTCATGCCTCAATCTGAGTTTTGAGCGAATAGTTTTGGTGGAAATACAATGAAGGAACATTCATTAGCACATGAAACATAGTAGCAATGCTCAAAAATCGTCTGATCATTTCTTGATTAGATCTTCATCGTTGATCTGTATTAATGGATTCATCGCAGATCTAGTCATATCTCTTCTTCATACCTTCCATGAACCCACCACCAACACTTAGCTTATTTTTCCTTCATAGACTCGTGGACTCGCAGACTCATAATATTGTAACCTTCCTTTCATAATTCCATCCAAAAGGTCTCAACACTTAATCACTTTTCCATCTATGCAGACTCGTGGACTCATAATCTAATATCCTTCCTTTCATAAGTCCATCCGAGAAGTCTCAACACTTAACCATTTTTTCATCTATGCAGACTCATAATCCTATATCCTTCCTTTCATAATTCCTTATGAGAAGTCTCAACACTTAAGCATTTTCCATCTGTGTGGACTCGCAGACTTAACACTAAGAAAAATTCCAAGATCTTACTGCGGTTTCGTGGGACTGACAGTTAACCTGCCACATGGATCCACATCACCTACCAATTGTCATCCCATCTAACATGTACCTGTCACAGTGGAAGTACACATTTTTATTCTACCACGCCAGCTGACACATGGCCTCCACGTCATGTCGACATCATTGTACAAAAAAATACCCAAATTTTTCCGATTTTCTTATTTTCGAAATTTCCAAAGAGGCTCAATTCTTCACATTACTCATGAAATTTCTCTTAATTTTACTACAGTAATTTAAATAAATAGGTTGCATACATAGTCTATAAATTAATTCTCTACGAGTTTCCACTTTAGCGTTCTGTTAACTCAGCCCATCCAGGCTCAGTGTTGAAAATTGGGCTCTGATACCACTTTGTAACATACCCAACACCCAGGCTGGGCCACTCCACATAAAAATATGTGTCTTACGACTCTAATACCATAATGTAACATTCCCCATCCTGACCGAGGGACATTACGGTGCATAATACACATGAAAATGAAATTATGCTAACTAAAGTAATTCCTTTACTATTAGTTGATTTACTGTATCTTACAACTATGAATTTAAAAGAAATTTAGCTACTGTATATATCCATAAAACATATGCATCTAACTCATACTAATAATCAACATGAAATGAAACTAAACCACACATTACATCAGCATATAAGTCATTCTCATTTACACAGAGTTCATGCACAACAATAACACATGAAAATAACTTGGCAATAAGATAAAACACTTATCTTTAACAAGATTCGTGCAACCAACTTCTTGGGACRGATGTTCCACCCAACCATAGACTGACTGTTCCAAATCTCAACAACCAGTCACCMCTRAGATGAGGCTAGTAATTCACAAAAGAGGGTGGCCTCTCACARTCYACTCACAAGTCACAAAACTCATAACCYAATYGATATTCTCCTACAACAATCCCTATTTTTCTACAAGCTCTCTTCCTCCTRACCTGCCCAACCCAAGGAATGCACCATTCGTTTATCAGGGATAACCCAAGGGATGTACCATCCATTTATCATGGATAACCCAAGGGATATACCATCATTTTATCAGGGATAACCCAAGGAAGGTGTCATTTGTTTATCAGGGTCTCTCTGACACAGGTAGCTGAGAATATCTCAGCTGAGAACTCAAGGGAACTTGCTGCTAGAAAAACTATCAACAAACCAACAACAAACACTTGTTGTTTTAGTGCAACTCACACAGGAGTTCTCTCTTCAATCCTGAAAACCTATCCCTTTAGTTCTCTAGCTCCAATTCGCTCCATTTATGCTCCAGAATTATCCCTCCATAGTTGCATCAGTTCCAAGTTGTCTTTCTTGCTCTCCCCTCTCTTATCATGCACAAACTTGATGTATAAAAATTGTTTTCCCAACCCACACAAATTTCCTCTCTTCTGGCTTGCCTTTCTTGACTTACACTCTTCCCTAAGTTGATTGTACTCAACCTCCATGTGCCCAATAACTCTGGGATGTGACTACTCACACCCAACCTCTTACATGTATTCAATGATTGGCTTTGGAAACACTTAATAAAAAATGGGAAGGTTTGTATATGATACTCAACTTTAGGAAAAATGGGTTAAATTAATATACATGGGTATTTCCCCCTTTCACCCCCCTTTTGGCCATTATCCTAGACACTTCCCTCTCTTCTGGATTAATTCAGCCCCCATCTCTTTTCCATGTCCCCTTTAGCAGTTAGCATCACATTTTATTAATAAAACATTGAAGTACAATTCACATATTACATCGCTTGGCCGTGGCCAAATATTATATCCACATAAGCATTAATTAAACTGGGGATTATAATGGGGATGTTACACTAACTATTTCCTAATGGTTTATGATAGAAAATCTTTGATGATATTTGATGCTGATTTAGTCACCAAGATTTCTCAATAACCACTAGTGATCATCCACTATTGTTGTTGGTAAAGGATATTCATATCTAATAATCAATTTTAAATCAGCTTCAATTCTTGCATATAAATCTATGGCCTTCTTCAACTGTATGTGACTATAGATAAAACATGACAAGGCTCGGAGTTGGACATCTCCAACGTAAGGATTAGGATTCCAACGAGAGTTGTCCTGGAGAAAGAAATTGAATTGATGTAATTGAAAAAATAAATTTTACTCATGTGAATAAGAGGAGAAAAATGTGTCGAGAAAGTTTTGACGCTGGTGGACTTCATGTGATTTCCTTGTTGCCAACTGTTGGAGCCTAAAAATGGTCCATATTTCATGTAAGAACATGTGATAGACATGAGGTGGAGTTATAAAAGTCAAATCCTCCAAGGCTAACTCACAAGCTTGCTTTCTCTAATTTTGTGTATGGGTTAACTATTCCTTGCATTGTTTGAGCTTATTTTTCCACCTCTCTTCTTGAAACAAGTACATGGAAAACCACTTCTCCTTTAAATTCTCGATTGCCTGTTGACGACTTTATTTATTGATAATCCCTAAGTCAAACAATTCATCCTTATCTCTCCAACAAGGACGATAAGGTTTACGTTGAATACAAACATATGTATTCACCATGATATCATCCAAAATAGTATTAATCGATTCATGTACAAGTTTCATGCATTATTATGTACAAGAATATTCCACATCTAATAATGATTCTTCATAACTTATGACCTCTAATAGAGCATTCATGAAACTATTAGTTGGATCTCAAGATGGATTCCTTTGTAATGTCCTTTTAAAAAAAAAAATTGTAGCTTGAGTTTTTGATTGGCTCTTAATAGTGCTTTATAACTAATGTTTCGAAACTAAAATGCTTTAGAAGCTTGGTGTACTCTAATATTACCTTTAGTCTTTTTGTTTTTGTTGGACCCAAAGTCTTCTTCTTGAGAAACTGATTAGGTAGCTTGAGGGTCTTCTTTATTTACATTATCGAATTGGTCCTCCATTTGTACCGAGGATAGAGGTTAAGAGAGTTGCGACCCCTCATAAGTATCAGGTTTAGATGATGTTATGGTATGCACTATAGATTGCCTTGAGCTGGATTCTCTAGTAAGGTCAATTACTGGTTCTATAGCTTTCTATTTTTGCAAATATGGAACTGTAGTATCCCAATAAGATCTCGTGCCATACCTATGGTGAGTTTCTTTCATAGGTGTTATATTAGGAATTGAAGTAGAGGAAACATTCAATTTTTTTCAACCATATTTATGTTGAGTATCGGGTAGTAGAACCCTAGCCCAGGGTTTCTTCCCAAACCCTTTTTGAAATGCTCCCCAAATGATATCTAATTATTTTCAAATATATAGCTATCAACATTTTAATCAAACCTTAGTGATACAATATTGACTCTAGGTTTGCTCATTTTTCTTTTGCTACAACCATCTTGTATAGACTTTTGAGAAGGAAGAAATACAAATTCAAAAGTTCTTCATTTTTAAGATGCATCATTAGCCCAATATGATAATGGAACACCATGCTATAACATCTCTCTCAAGGGATAAATGTTTGGATACTCTATGCACATTTTGCATCAAAGAGGGGTTTTCCAAGAATTGGGGGCTAGAAGCTTTAGATTTTTGGACCATCGCTCACCTTATAGGGAAAGACCTGCCGCTTGACTGATAAAATATTCCATCACAATGTGGGTCAACTACTGAACCAATTACCTTCGACCATTAAAGGTTTTGGAAAATTCCAATGCTATGTTGGGGTCATACCCTTGAAATCACTCTGAAAACGTGAGCCATTGAGCTTTAGCAAAAATTTTCATAGCTTCTGGGTTCACTACAAGTATCCTTATATCTTTGGCCTTTTCTCTCTTCATGGACTCACCCATGAATTACTATGCTTAGAGGTAACAACATCACAAGTATATTGGAATTATACCTAGGGTACAAATAAGAACAATTATGTGAGCACATAATAAGAATAATTATATATAGGAGTTGGGGAATTCACAAGGTCAATGAAAAGATAAAAAGAATGAGTGTTTTTTCATGGTGTGACAAAATGGTGGCTTAATGATAAAAATCAAATCCTTTCACACATGTTTTCATGATTTCCCCTATTGGTTATCCATCATGGCTATTTGGGCAACTTTTCATAGCTTGGTAAAAGAATGAAAAATCTTAAAGCCTAGTTAATCCCATGCTCCCAAATCACTGGTTAGAGTTCCATACACCAACCTTAGGAGTATAATTTCTAAATCTTATGATTATTTAAGTAAGGTCCCTATTGTTATCACATGCTAATTTTTATTGTGTGAAATCAATATTTCAGAATCTAGCAGAATGCTAAAACTAGTTTGGAAGCCTGATAAACTAGGGAAGGGACTAAATATGGAAGGAAATAACTAAATCTGGCAGGAGCGCTCAGCTAATGGGGCCCAATATGTCGTGGATTGTGAACTCTCAAGATCAATGGTCGAGGATGATTTCGGGGGAAGAAACTGCGCGGAGGTTAATTTTGGAAAGAAGGTCGAAATCTAAACCATGGTTTTGATTCAAGGCTACATGGCACCACCAAGTGCATTTTGGGGTGAAAATCGGGTTGCCCCAAACCACTTTCTCATGCCCCCAAAAAACAGAAAGATATAAAAGGGTGGGTGGTTGTTAATTTTATTATTATTTCGAATGCTGGACTGTTAAGACCTTGGCATGACCACCATTTTTCAACTGCAGCTCAACAATACACTAACTCGGCTCGCTAGTACCACTGGTTTTCAGGCAGAAAATTATATCTGAGACAGATCATTTCTTGACTTGCAATCGAAGGAGATAATCTAGCAGGGTGAGGCCAAATGTAGTTTTTCAGGGCCTAGCAACTGATGTCCAGAGGTTAATGAAAGACAATGAATCACACAAAGGGTCAAGATAGAGTCAGAGGACGAAGAGAGGGACTGAAACCCCATAAAATATAGAATCTGGATTAAGAAACCTTTCTTGCTAATCATTGTAATCGGTTTCAGAACTGAAACGTTTCATTTTAATCATTGTAATCGGTTTCAGAAACCTAAGCGTTTCTTTGTAATCGGTTTCAAACTGAAGGAACTCAACTTGTATAAATATTATGAGTTCCAAATGTATTAGGGGTTGGGATAAGTGCAAGGGCACGATCTTAGCTATTTGGAATTTGAATGTAATTTTCTGAAGTTGAATATAATACACATGCAAAAGTCTTGAAGTTTCCATGAAAAGATTCTAATGGTGGTGATTTGAGTTTTGTCTCCTTTCTTTGTATGCATTTCTTGTATGGTTAAATTCCATTTTCACTCTCTTTTGTTTAAATCAGATAGTTAAAGTCCCATAATTCATCTTGTGATTCTCTTGTCTTAATAAATTTAAACTATGTTAAGTTCTTCCTAACTAATGTGAGAATTCATTTACTTAATGCTTTGATACAGTTATGTGTTTTTCCTTTCTTCTTTCACTCTGCAAATTACAATTTATAACTCAGATTTATTGCCTCATTTAGCCTTTATCCATTGGAGAATTATTTTGACCAGTTATTTCTTCTATTCGTTTTCAAAATTTTGACTCTATAGCCCTAGGTGTCCGCCCCCTTCCTTGCTAGAAAAATTATAAAAAACCCTTCAAAGCAACAAAACCTAGCCAATGATTTATTAAAGAAAAATCATCTATTAAAGACCAAGTGAAAAGAGAGAGCCCTCTCTAACCTGAGAAGGATATTACTGAGCTCTAAAGTTGGTTTGTAGGTTACCTCTGTCATTTGTTTTATCAATCGAACAAATTTACAGAGTGCTAACATTCTGGCGTCGTTGTCGGGGATGGAAGTTGCATTTTTCCTGGGAGAAACGACAAGGTTTAGACCTGATTTTTGATGGTGGATAGAGGTCAGACACAAGAAGGTTGTACATTTCCACCTGGCAACTCCAATCAAGATTCAAATGAAATTCAGAGACTCCATTGGAGGATGATATCCATTGAAAAAGGTGTGAAAGGACATCATGGGAGAAAACAAGTACCTAAAGTTGAGTTTTTTACAAGACATAATATTTTTTGTTATTAATTACCTTTTGTCCTTTCCTGAACATGCTAAACAAATTTTTCTTTACCTGCTGCATTCAAATGATGATCATAATAATATTGCACTTGTATATCCTCCTCTTAAAGTTATACATATATTTCCTCATTGTATCACTGATTTTGATCAAAATATTCCATCTGAGCCATGTGTTGACCATAGCCAAGTTGATGAGCCTCATGAAATCAAGGCTGATATCTCACCTCTTGTACTTGATCCAACACCCTCCAAGATTAATAATAGATACATACCTTTAAAATTACCTCACATCCTTCATAATTTTTCTCTAAAGAACTATAAGTACCTACCTGTGTTTGATGGAGAACCTAATGGCATCACAACCGAAAAAAACATCCAAGATTTTGAACATTTTATAGATTTGTTTGAGATTGATCATGACGACGTTTGTATGAGGGCCTTATCTCAATCCTTGAAAGGGGATACCAAAGACTGGTTTAAACACTTGCATCCAAAGACAATTAGCTCATGGGAGGAATTGAAGAATGTCTTTTTGAAATTTTGGGGCAAGAGGAAATCTTTGGATCTACATATTACAGAGTTATATGCCATGAAAAGGTAGAGCAATGAAACTATTTCTACATTCAGTATAAGGTTTTCTAGTATTTATTACAATTTTCCCAAAGAAATTCGACCCACTGAAGCTTCTGTCATGCTCCATTATGCAACAACATTTGATCCAGATTTGTCTTTCCTTCTGATGGAAAGAAGATCTAAGTCCTTACAACAAATGTTGAATGATGCTCAGAAGATCAGACACATTATTCAAGCATGTAAACATATTAGAAATGAGGAGTTGGATGCTAAAGAACATGATAGTAAATATGAACAAAAAAAATTTGATTTGAATCTTGAGAAGAGGGTTAATAATATCATATGTCCCCTTGAAGTTTTAAATGCTAATGATTTCGCAAAGGATTATATTCCACTTATTGAAAAAGAAGGTGCTAATTTAGCTTCTGATCCATCCCATGATAAGCATGGGCTAATTGTTTTATGTATTCATTTGTAGATAGTCAAGAAAATGAATTTGCAAATCAGCTTGTTGAAGAGTAGGTTGATGTCCCAAGCTTTTTCTTGTTAGATGTCATTGCAAATGTTGTTTATTTTCCTATATGTGATGAATATGATGATGATTATGATGTTGACTTCCTACAAAAACCAGATGCATGTTCTCTATCAGAAAATGTTCATTTTCAGCAGTGTAATGAGAGCAATCAACCTACATATCATAGTTACAAAGAAGAATATGAAGAAAGTGATGAATTAGCTGAAGGAAATTCTTTACCTTTATGCTTTTCTTCATTTAAATTGTTGAAAGAAAATTTTAAGATCATCGTTGAAGCAAAGGAATGTGTATTGATGCCAAGTCACACTTATTCATTGGAATAAATTGACAAGAAATTGCAGCTATTCGTCGAAGATGAATCTGAAAATGATTGTGTTCAACAATCCAAAGAAATCGAAAAATGTGCATATGACAGTAGTGAAGAAAATGAAGAAAGTTTTGAATCAGGTGAAAGAACTTTGTCATTGTGTTTTGTTTCTTTCAAATTGTTGAATAAAAATGTTTATAATGTTTCAAATCAGAAATCCTCCAAGCATGATGTTGAATATGAAGAAAGCAGTGGACTTGCCAATGAAAATTATGGTCCATTATCTTTTTCTTCCTTTGAATGGTTGAAAGTAAATCATGAAATAACAGAGGAAGCAGGGAAGTCTGACTGCATTCACAGTGACACTGTTTTACATGAGCAAATTGTTATCAGTGAGGAAGACCAACAACCTTCTCATACATGTAATGACTATGTTGTTGATTACATGGGTGGTTATTTCAGTTCATATTTACAGCATGTGCTCAGCTACCAACTTGGAAATAAAGATGATGGTCAATCAACGTCAGTGTTAGATATGGATTTCTTGCCACCAAGGGTTTCATTTCATCCATATCTGTATTCTGATTTAGAAGATTGTTATTTCCAACAGTCTCAGCAGACTTTTCAACCCCTTTGTGGAAATCAATAGGTTGAATTACATGAAAACAAGGATGCAATGGAAGGGGTGAAACATGATTGTTGTTTTATGCATGTTTTGGAGGATCCATTTGCAGTTTTGTTGAAGGCAGGAAATAGTCCCAATGTTTTTAATTTTTTGAGATTTAAATTTATAAATAAATTTATGAATGAATTATCAGTAAACAAGCTTTGGAGAAAACATGTGCAAAGAAAGAAAACAGAGGATAAAATGCTTGCATGGTTACATTGGCATTATTATTTCATTTGAAAGGCAGTTCATTTCAACAGTTTTAGAGTATATAGGAGTGTGCAAAGAATCTTGTTGGTCAAGTAGTTTTGAGTTTGGGTTTTCAATAGTGTGTACATTCAGGCTGTAGTGGTGTATTCAGTGTTTTGTTTTCAGTTGAGAGCAGTGTACAGACTTGGGTTTTCAGTGGAAACTGGTGATAGGTCAGAGAAGGGTGCACACATGTTTTGGGAGCATCCCAATGGATCAGGCACCGGGTATACGAGTTCTTTGCTACCTCACTGGGAGGATAACATCCCCGTTGGAGCCAATGTTATCACATGCTAATTTTTATTTTGTTAAATCAAGATTTCAAAATCTAGTAGAATGCTAAAACTGGTTTGGAAGCTTGATAAACTAGGGAAGGGGATAAATATGGCAGGAAACAACTAAATCTGGCAGGAGTGCTCAGTTGATGGGGCTTGATACATCGCGGATCGTGAACTCTCAAGATCAACGATCGAGGATGATTTCGGGGGGAGAAACTGCGTGGAGATTAATTTTGGAAAGCAGGCCGAAATCTAAACCATGGTTTTGATTCGGGGCTACGTGGCACTAGTCGCTGCATTTTGGGGTGAAAAGTAGGTTGCCCCAAACCACTTTCTCATGCCCCCGAAAAACAAAAAGGGATAAAAGGGAGGGTGGTCATTTATTTTATTATTATTTTGAATGTTGGATTGTTAAGACCTTGGCCCGACCACCATTTTTCAACTGCAGCTCAATAGTACACTAACTTGGCTCGCTAGTTCCACTCGTTTTCAGGTAGAAAATTATATATGAGACAGAGCATTTCCTGACTTGCAATCAAAGGAGATAATCTGGTTGGGTGAGGCCAAATGCAGTTTTCCAGGGCCTGGAAAATTATGTCCAGAGGTCAACGAAACATAATGAATCACACGAAGGGTCAAGATAGAGTCAAAGGAAGAAGAGAGGGACTGAAATGCCAGAGAAGCCAGAATATGGATTAAGAAACCTTTCTTGCTAATCATTGTAATTGGTTTCAGAACTGAAACGTTTCATTTTAATCATTGTAATCGGTTTCAGAAACCGAAATGTTTCTTTGTAATCGTTGTAATTGGTTTCAAACCAAAGGAATTCATCTTGTATAAATATTAGGAGTTCCAAACGTATTAGGGGTTGGAAGAAATGCAAGGGCATGATCTTAGCTATTTGGAACTTGAATGTAATTTTCTAAAACTGAATAGAATACACATGCAAAAGTCTTGAAGTTTCCATGAAAATATTCTAATGGTGGTGATCTGAGTTTTGTCTCCTTTCTTTGTATGCATTTCTTGTATGCTTAAAATCGATTTTCACTGTCTTCTGTTTAAATTGGATAGTTAAAGGCCCATAATTCATCTTGTGATGCTCTTGGCTTAAGCAATTTAAGTTGTGTTAAGTTCTTCCTAACTAATGTCAGAATTCATTTACTTAATGATCTGATACAGTTATGTGTTTTTCCTTTCTTCTTTCACTCTACAAATTACAATTTATAACTCAGATTTATCACCTCATTTAGCCTTTATTCTATGGAGAATTCTATTGACCAGTCAATGCTTCTATTCATTTTCAGAAGTTTGAATCCATAGCCCTAGGTGTCCCTCCCCTTCCTTGCTAGCAAAATTATAAAAAACCCTTCAAAGCAACAAAACCTAGCCAATGATTTATTAAAGAAAACTCATCTATTAAATACCAAGTGACAAGAGAGAGCCCTCTCTGAGATGAGCAGGCTAGTACCCAGCTCTAAAGTTGGTTTGTAGGTTACCTCTGTCGTTTTTTTTATCATCCAAACAAATTTACAAAGTGATAACACCTATGAAGATACATTCAAATAGTAATTGGATTGACTTTAAACTTCTCAAGTCTACATAAAATTTGGGAGAAAGTTTAGAAACTACCTGGATTCTTTGCAATAATTGTCTAAACTATAGGTTCCATGTTGTTCTTTGGAAAAATAAGTAGATCCTTGGTACATCAATCATCCACAATGAATGAGTGTTGATGTATAAAATCTAGAGTAAGTCCTGAATTATTCTGCTGGGAAAGAACACTTGAATCATTAGAGTATTAATGTGCACATTCTCCTTGGTCTTTAAGAAAAATTTGTTGTAAAAGATGGTACAAAATTAAGAATATGCATAATGAAATAATTGAATTTGTTTGTGTTCATTCTACAATCAAATAATTATGTTTATCCATAATAATACATAAAGTGCTAAAATGTGTTGTACTATAATCTATAGAAACTAAAAATAACTCCCATGAAGTATGAGGTGAAGACTTCCTTGGAGCAGTGTTAATCAACTAAAGTTTGAGTTGAATTATTTTTAGAAGAGAAAAATTAGTAGTTAATCTATACAAATTTGTTTGGAACATATGGAATTGGATGATCCTTAATGTTGTTGATGCTAATTTTGTAGCTCAACCATCTTTTAAAGTGATTACTTTATAGAGCGAAAATTGAAAAGCTTAAAATTTTGGTGCTATTATTTTATTTTTCTCTCTTTATTTATAATCCTAGTGATTACTAGACAGAGTTTGTTCAATTGTGTCTCAAGTGAGGTTTTCAAAACTGAATTTATTCAAACATAGTGATATTGGCTAGAATTTAGTTTCTAGTACCACTAAGTCTAGTAACACTTGGAACGAGGATTTCACTACCAGATTTTATTGCTCTTTTTTTCCCTTTTTTTATATATAAATATATTTAAGAAAATCAAACTAGAAAAGATATTAAGAGGGTGTGGAAGTTGGTGGCATAGCCATATTACCTACAGTCTCCAATTCAACTTGTTTTATCATATCTTGGATAAACTCTTCCTTGGACATTGGCTTCTGGTATAACCTCAATTGACGACCATTGTTCGTGATAGGGGTCCTGTCACACACCCAACCCCTTAAGTACCCTTTTAAGGGATGGGGTATAATTTTTTTTCCTTCCTACAGCTTCTCTGAGTTCCTCAAATAAGGGCACCATTTCCTTATTCTCTCTGAGAGCTTTCCAATGACTATATCCTTATCCAAAACTGAGTCCTGGTTCGAAAGTTATGGCCTTCCGAAGTTTTCGGGGCATCATTGGCCAATGGCCATCCCCTTCGCAACGAGGAATCAATGTATCTTCAACTCTCTCACACCATATGACATGTCACATTTGTGACCTAGGTCATCAATTAACAAGATCCATGAAATTATGTACAATGTTTTTCCAATAATATATCATAATTCCTTCTTTCATGAGTTTGTTGGAAAAGTATCAACACTTAGATTATTTTTCCATCTATGCGGACTCACAGACTCATGGATTCACGGACTCGCGGACTCGCAGACTCGCGGACTTGTGGACTCACAAAAGCGTAATTCTCCTTTTCATAAGTCCGTCCAAAATGTCCGAACACTTAGCCATTTTTCCGTCTTCGCAGACTCACAGACTTATAATCCTTATTTTCATAAGTTTATCCGATAAGTCCCAAACATTATCCATTTTTTCATCTTCATGGACTCGTGAAAGCATAACTCTCCCTTTGAATCCTTAAACTTGACTAGGAGCACTCCTTAATACCTTGTCCAATTACAGGTTTCCCTCGTGGCTTCCTCGTACACATAGGCTTGTGACATCAGCATAACATCAACATGATGTCATGCCTCCTCTCGTCAACATCTAAGGGCTTCCACATCGATCAACAATTGAGATCACATCCCATATGCACTCTAATCAATGGTCGAGATCTTTTAAACTTTTGGTTTGACAGTCAAGATTTCTTCATGGATTTCCAATTAGATCAACCGACGCTCACTCACTTAGCTCCCAATCCGATGGTCATGATTTAATCTCATTGTGATATGTTCGGATCACACATTCTAACATGACAGCTCATTAAATCCTTCCTCATTTACCACATATATCCTATGGTGACACGTAGCCGAACTATTCGACAATCCTGATCAAATTGGATGACCTCCTGATAATTAATGCCCTTACAACTTCAAATTAAGGTTTCACTCTCCTTTATTAATCTAGGTCCTCGATGTACAGTTTGATCTCCATTTTCCACAACCTGACGAATCTTGGTCATCTCCAAGCCTTGATGATCGATGACTAAGATTCATCAGTGATTAACACATAGCTTAAAATTGGCAGTCGGCTCCCACACTTAACTCGCGACAAATCCAATGATGCCACATAGAACTATCTAGGCATGCCACATCCTCATGGCTTGGCCACCCCCGTGCCAAGCCATGATACCACGAAGGAGTTATCTCTTTTCCTCAGTTCTTCTGCAAAATCATGGGGATCGCTCTCCTCCTTACTATTCTTGGTGAATATTTTCCTCATTCCCCACCTAGCGCTAACCTCTTCAAGGTTTATCAAATGCCTCCTCAACATAAAGCTCGTGGCATTATTTCTCTATCTAAGGTCATATATTTGGAAACAAAATAAGTCTCCCTTATTCCCCAATGAGCTTAGGGCCTCCACAGGGTTTATCAGATGCCTTCCTGTCTAGATTTATTTCCATCCAACATCAATCCCTCGACCCTATTTTGCTTCAATTTGGGATTCGGGTCTTCTATGCTCCAACTCGGAACTCTTCAGTGAGTTCCCTCGTCTTCTTCCAATCCCCCTCGTGGGAAAGGTCTTACTTTCTCTTCCATAACTCTCTTCTATTCTCTCTGTCTTCTCTTCTTGTCTACCTTCATGTATATTATTTCATGCCTTCCCCCTAGGAAGGTTTTGGACCTGTCCTATTTCTTCTGCTAGAAGGAACTCAAGTGAATCTGGGCCTGCAGGAAGATTGAGATCTGTGGTACTTCAAGCTAAAAAAAAATTGTCTTCTCAGTCATGCCCTCCATACTTCCATTCATTAGGGTAGTTGGTTGTTCAACCACCAATCCTTTTCTCATTAACTGATTTTTCCTTGAGGCTTGTTATTCCAGATCAAATATTTCAGCAAAGAGGATTGGGTCATCTTGGCATGATGAA
>JZKD02S2245576.1:422121-436228 GCA_000966675.3 Picea glauca | reverse complement strand
TGGTTGGGGATGTCACAAATTGGTATCAGAGCCATGGTTTCAACACTGAGCCTGGATGGGTCGTGTAGGTGGTTAATGAAACATAGGTTTCAGAGTGAATTGTTGTCAAAACAGAAAAAATATGAGTTAAGAACACTCTTGGGTGACAAGAGAATACCTTGGTCATGTTATGAAGCTCATGAGGTATAACAATTTATGTAATGGAAACATAGAAAGAAGCCGCAACAACCGTTGTGTTGGGCCAAAAGGTTTGAATTTGAAGCGTAAGATCTACACAGGGTAAAGGCCAACCTTTCCAACCATTAGATCTGGAGGAAGGTGCATGAGAGTTAACCTCCAAGTCAAAGTCGCGAAGTCTGAAGTCCCAAAGAGTATCTACACCATAGATCTGGAGAGAAATTTTTACCATTGGATTTGAGAAAGAATAGTTCGGAGCCGTTAAATCAAGCCAAGAAAAGAAGGTAAGGAATAATGAAAAAAAAGATCTCAGTTGTCAAATCTTCACATGGGTGGTTGTGAACAGTAGATCTCATAGTCATTCAAAGTTCAAAATTTGAGAGAAACAGGGTGTTCTAAGGAGAAAATCCCTAAAGTCACGAAGTCCGTAGTTAACTTGGACCGCCCATCTGAAGGAACACGTGTCAGCAGATTGGCTTGTTTGGGAATTCAAAATTCGAGAGAAACAAGGTGTGATAGAATGAAAATCTCGAAGTCCCGAAGTCCAGAGTTCATCCAGACCATTTGCAAAAGGAGACATGTGTCATAAGATCATCTTGTTTAGGATTTCAATGTCCGATAGAATTGGAATGTGCTAGTGTAGAATCTCCCGAAGCCCCAAAGCACGAAGTACTGAAGCCGAAGAACAGAAGTGGCATGGCATGGTGATGTCTCCTGTGGTGATGTGGACCTTTCCTAGACATGCCATGTGCCACCACCTTAATTGTTAACAATTGTATTATGTGGACCCCGGAAAGTAAGAAATTTCAGGAGTTCGATGTTTGGGAGAATTGGAGTGTGAAAGTGTAAAATCTTTCGAAGCTTGAATTCTTGAAGTCACGTGGCCTGTGGATGTCACCAGGGATGACGTGGACACATGGGACATGTGCCACATGTCAATGATTTAATAACCTTCGAAAGATAGAAATTTCAATTAGAACGTGACACGTGTCACCCGTCATATTGGACCACGTGTCTGCTTCTAGTATTTTGACATGTGTCACTCCTCTCGAGCATGGGTATTGGAGCCCCTGATGAATACAAAAAAAGTAGTTAAAAAATGGGCGAAGAATTCACTAGACCAGGGCCATGATAACTTGACCCCAGTAGAAACGGGACGCTAGATCATGAAGTTTGGAGACTTGGAACTCCGGAGGAAAGATGTTATAGTTAGAACTGAGTAGAGAACTCCCAAAATCTGGAGTCTACCTCGACCGTTGATCACGGAGGACATGAGACAACTGATGCGGTAGTCCGGAGACTTGACACTCTGGAAGAAATGGTTCATGATCGAGTGGGAGGAATAAATCCTTGAACTCTCATAGCGCCAAAGTAACGTGGCATGATGGCATCACCGAGGATGACGTGGAAGTATTCAAAGATTCGAGGTTCGAGATGTTTTGTGTGTAAAGATGTGAAATCGTCCGAAGCTCTGGATCCCCGAAGTTTTAAGACTCTAGATAAGAACCCAACTAATAGAACTTAGTCACATCCATGGTCACATGCAAATTAAGGGCTGAAGAAAAAGGGGATGGTGCCTGAAAATTGTTGCAGAACAGAGTAGGGTTTAGAGATAGAAGCCTGGGGGGTTTTTGATCGACCAAAACCCACAAAAAATAGAGTCAAATATTATTTTTTTGAACTATATTGGTTTATGTTATTCTAGAAAATTATTAACTCTAATAGCCTAACAAAAATTTGGTTGAATTCACATTTTGTAGAGTTAACAATTTTCAAAACCGAACTGAATTGTCGTATAGTGTAGAGAAATGGAGATGGCACGTGATGCTTATAGTTCATAGAATGAAGTTAGAGGAATGTATTTCCATTTGGGAGTTGAAGGAACAAACTCCAATGGGCATGGATCAGAAATAGATAAAGACGTGGGAATGATGAAAATTATTGAAAAATTGCAAAAAGATGTCCAAATTCACCAGGCAGATAATGAAATTCTTAAGAGAGCCAAGGAGCAATAGGAAGACTTCAATAAGAAATTAATGTAAATCCTGGAAAGAATTGGAAGGAAGTTGGATAAGGAGAGTGGCTCCAACAAATCAAGAATTCATGAGATCCATGAGAAGAAAGGAAGATCAAGGAGTGGTAGAAGACATCACCAACACTCCCAAAGGCATTCCAAAAGGAGGCCACACAACAGTTCAAGTCCATATCCTACCAGGAAGCATAGGAGATCTGAATTGGATGAACTGAAGGGTGAAATGAATAATATCAAACCTCGTACCTTGGATGGAGGGAACCAAAAAGATGAATATGTTGAGACATGGCTACTTGGCATGAGGAAATATTTCCAATTGCATAATTATTCCTCTCATGCAGAGGGAAGAATTGCAATCTATCAGCTGAAAAGAAAGGAATCCATGTGGTGGGATCAACTTGTGCAAGTGAAACACATCAGAGAGAAGGAAGTTACATGGAAGGAATTCAAGAGACATTTTGAAAAGAAGTACTTAACCAAGAGATACCATGACATAAATATGAAACAGTTCTTTGAACTTAAATTAGGCAGCATGACTATAGATGAATATGGTAAGAGATTTCTAGATTTGTTGAATTATGTCTCTTTCATTAAGAATGAGATAGTTAAAATCCAGAGATATCTAAGTGGGATGCCATCTTTCATCAGTGATAAAATCCAATATGATGATCCCAAGACTCTGGAAGAAACTATTAGGAGAGAAAAATGCTTATATGATCAGCAAAAAGGAAAGCCTACTTCCCAAAAATCTTGGGAAGACAAGAGGAATTTTAAGAGGGAGCAGAGGCAGAAGGGGAACAAGCCACCATTTTTTAGAAATAGTCCTCAAGGTGTTATAAACCTAAATTGCACTAGACATGATTACCTAGCATTAGGCCATCTCATAACCCTTCTTTTCCAAAAACTACTGAAAAACTCTTCTAAAAACTCCATTTTTAAAAGTCCACACTAACTGGCCCACTACAGCCCGCGTGGATTACAGTGTCCATGCTAGTAGGCCCACTACAGCCTGCGTGGACCTTCAAAAGAACGAAAAAAAGAAATTTTTTGACGGAACAAAAAGATATGGGTGAGTTAACTGAAACTCTCGGCCATGCATGGCTGAGGGTTCATCCAAATAATTAGCTCGTTCCTTGTGCCAAAGGAGATTCAAAGCAAAGCAATTGAAGGATAGAAGAAGAGGAGCCCAGGATCAGGTTCAAGGAGTGGTGGCCGGTCTCAACTTTTGTAAGTTGACTATTTCAAAGTAATAAAGAAAACTTTTTTCCCGTCCCAATTCATGATTTGTTTATAGTTTAATCAATATATGTTTGATTTCTAACCCATTAGTATATAAGTAGTATGCATGCACAATTGTTGCTCGTCTTGAACGCAGGTCAGCTTTGGAAGGAGGATTGTGAACAAGTAATCAAGCACAACTGAGGATCGACATCAAATGCCAAGAACGAGGTAGGTTGATCTTTCCATGAATTTACTAAGAAAAGGGGACTTAAATCTAGGGACGAAGGTAGAAAGTAATTTTTATTTGGTCATATCTGCATGCAAAGTCTGAACTCTATTTGCTAGTCCGTAGGGTGATTTTTCCCAACAACAGAATTGGCGACCATACTAGGGAAAATCTCTAGGGTTCCTAGAATTTTATTTAATTTTTGGGTAGTTTAAAGACTATTTTTTCTTGCATGTCTTTTCTTTTCATTTCTATAAGGTCTGAGCTAGAAGGGAGTCTGGTTTTCCACACTAGCTTTCCTTGAATTTTGCTTGACTGTGTTTTTCGAGACCCATAGAGGTACACGCAGCCTGCACAAGGTCTGAACGCGTGTACCCGTGCCCTATCCTCTTACAGCCCGCATGTGAACACTAGTTGTAGAGATAGCAATAGCGTGTAGAGTTCATATAACCTCAAAGGCAGTCATCCTCTTCCCTGTCAGAATCACACATTCTCAGGGGGTTTTCTGGAATTCTGTCTAAGTCTTGTTTGCTAATAGTCCTATCTCAGATTGTTTTTTGCCTTATTATTTTTTCCTTGCCTTATTTATTTTTCTATTAGAAGGAGTGTCCAAGCCTTCAAGGGATCCTGGTTATCAATATCAGTGGTCTCTTCCTGGTTTGGTCTGTCTGTTTCCATTTTTTCTCAAAGTTTAGATATACACGCGACTTGTACAAGGTCAGCCCGCATGTACATCCACTCTGTCTATATTCAGCGCTCGTTCGCATGCGTGCTCTTAAAGTGACAGTTGCGTGCTTCTACAAAATACTTTTTGTTGAGGGTAAGGCAGTCATCCTTTCCCTTAATAAGAATTATTCCTCTCAGGTGTTCGAATCTCTGTGTGAGTAGTGAGTAGCTTAGGATTAATCTTACTCTTAGCTTGCTTTTTCTCATTTAAAACGTTGTCAGAAAAATAAAAAAATAAAAATTTATGGTTTTTAGACAAGTGTGAGAGTCATTGTTTTTACGATTGCTATTGTGTGATTTGTTAATATGATTCTTTGTGATCTGCGATTAGGCCATAATTGTTTTTCTTGGTTTTTTGCTTGTCGGTATTTTTCCTTTCTTGCTTTACTAGAATTTAAAATAAATAAATAAAAAATCTTTCATTTTCTCGTTTGGTTGAACAGTGTGTTTTTGCATTATTAGGCCAAGGAAAAGTCTTTTATTTCATAATTTTTTGCAGTTCACTTAGATCATAAGTAGCTCGTATTCAAGTGAAATTCCTTTGAGTTTGTTGTCCAAAATCTTAGAAAAATTAAAAATATTTTTTGAAAAGTTGTCGAAATTTTGCATTCGATAAAAGTTTTGTTTCCAGCTTTTTTATTCATTTTTAGATTTCATCTTTTACACATCATCAGTTTAATCCTCGTACCCCTTGAAGTAAGACAAAACCATAAAAGTAACACTAAATTCAAAATCCACTAGACTTTTATGTTTATAAGGTTCATAAACTAGTTCAGGACTAGGGCCTTGGATTAGGTTGGAGAGGAAACTCTTCAAGGCCATTTTAAATCAAATGTTGGAATCTGAGATAGGGAGTGTCTAAGTCTAGTTTCTTGAAAGTTATCCGGGACCCCCTTCTAACACAGGGATTAAACATGAGGTCGTGTGCAGAAAGGTAGCAGAGATAACCCCTCCAAAGTTGGACCAATCGTTGTGGAGAACACATATAGAGGGCTTGTTTTGGGATTCTGTCGTTTGCATTTGCCACAGGGCTTCATGGGTCTCGAATCCATTCGAGGTCCTCAGTTGTCTTCCGAAAAATTTTCTATCGATACCCTTGACAGGTTTCGGGCTCGATACCCTGCTCATTATGGTCTACCTGGCTTTCGACTGTACCCACCTGGTGACTGTTCGCGTGCTGGTAACCTAGTTGCCAATCTTTGTTAGGGACATACACAGGTGACTGCAGGGGTATACCAAGGTACCTAGGACAGACATCGGGCCATGCTTTGCAGAGTATACCCGGAGGGTGCTTCCATGTTTGAGTTTCACTTGCAACGATAATTTTCTCTAGTGTTGGTTTTTGTAACTGTTCTTCCAGTTAATTTAGTGTTTGTTTGTCTTATCTTCTAGGGATTCTTTTGCAGTGGGTGTTACTTTTAAGCATTTAGACTACCTTAGAGTGTCTTGGATCTTCTCACATAGTGGAGGATCCCGAGCTCCACCGGTCACAAAGGATTCTTGGCCTACCGCCGGTTACACTGGAGCCACCCCCGCCACCTTTAAGGTGGAAGCTAGACCAACAAGGGTCTTTTGAAGCGACCGAGTTACAAACCATTGTGCCCGAACAACACCCGAAGGAATCGACCATTTTTTACCTTGAAGTAACCGCTCTTGGCCTAGTTGAAACCCCAACCACTGATTTCTTGGCACCTTTTATTGTACCAGTTCAATTTCACGAGCGCTAGACAGTGTCACACATAGCAATGAAAACAAATGTTGTTACTCCTTCTGGAAATTATTCAATTCCCACCACGGTTGTCACCACAGGAGAGCTTTCATCTCCTAACCCACTGTCGATGGTCTGAGTCACCATGGACTTGACTGCAACTACTTCGTATAGTGGTCCAAACCCATCTTTGGCGGCAGCCACAACCCCTTTGACACCTAGTGCGACAGGCCCTCCGTTCTCATATGGGATGCCTAGTTCAGGTACAAGTCATGTACTTTCCTACTCCACTTTACAGACTTTGGGTCTGGGGCCAGGGAGCTCTAGCGCTCCTCTACAAGGTCACATGGGGGGAAATCCTATCCCTTTTAATGCTTTTCCTTGCGGAGGAGGTCATATCCCTCCTTCATCCCCTTCACTCGGTGGCTGATCACATCAGCAATCCATTGGGCAACCTACACACAATAGTTTATTTGGAGTGGGGAGTCAAGGACCACCTTTGCATAGTATGCCGGTAGGTTCGACACCATTTTCTTGGAGCGGAACGTTTGGTAACAACACCTTCTCGCCAACCGCTTTCCCGACTGGGGGAAACCCCATTTTTGGAAAATCTACTCCTATGCAGGGTACTATTCCTGCACAGTGGGCAAACCTAGTAGAACCTTGGAATTCAAGGCAAGGATCCGTTCCCTCCTCCAGAATGCTGATCTAGTTTAATTCTTTCCACAATCAATGGAACCCTGGACAAACTACTATGCCTATCCCCATGGGATCGGCATGGGGTAATCCTTCCCAAAGTCCTTCGAATACAATGCATGCCCAACAATCTATGTCCTATTTGGGAAATCAGCTGATGATGTCTCCACATATGCAAAATCATTACACTAGCCAGGGCCTTGGTTTCTACCAGAATCTGGGCCAGCAGCCAAACTTTTCCTAGCAACCTGGTGCCAGTTAAACTCCATGACCCTTTTTGCCAGGTTATTAGCAACAATGCAAACTACCGTTCCTAGTGACTTTACACTTGCCAGATTTGACAGGGTTGTTGAACGACCCTATTTGTCACGAACCGCGTTGTCCTCCTATGCTGACAAAGTTGCCTTCAGACATTCCAAAGTTCGAAGCCAAGCCTAATGAAGATCCAGGAGATCATGTGACTAACTTCCATCTTTGGTTCTCATCTAACTCATTGAAAGATGACTCCATACAGTTGTGATTGTTTCAATGTACTCTCATTGGGAGTTCCGCGAAATGGTACATTGAGCTCGATCACTCAAGATACTCTTCTTTTGGTGAACTGGCGATGGATTTCCTAAACCATTTCCAGTTACATGTGAGATACGACGCTGGCACAAAGTTTCTCGCCAATTTCAAACAGATAATAGCGGACCATATCTCTGATCACGTCTGAGAATGGAGATGCCGAAAGAGCTTAATCAAATTACCAGTCCCACCAACATTCCTGCTTGAGTGGTTCCTTAAGTCTTTGGTCCCGCAGTTATCCAAAGACGTTGTGACATCCGGAGTTTTCTCTGAAGAAGACACCATCATGAGGGCTCAACAGTTTGAGCTCATCTATTCTCAGTCTGGTTTATTATACAAAATCTTTCCAGATGCGCCACGTTCAATACTGGATAAAACTAGATAGAGAGTTGGACCGCATGCCGATGGTATTGTCGATTTAGCACAAACCAAGCTCACTGAGCAATTGACAAAGCAGTTGCAACAATTATCCATACAACACACAGCGGCCAGCCAAACTACTACTTTGGCTGCTCCCCCTATCCAAATGTCATAAGTACACACAGTGCAGTCAACTAACCCAAAGGCCACCCAACAGCCTGAAGGGAAGAAAAAACAATGAAAGAAGGGTAAGGGGGATAAAAAACCCAACGATAATGCTGACGGGGACAACACTGAAAAACGAAAGGCGAGGTATCCACGCAACTTGTGCGCGGAAGACCACCTGACCCATCTATGTCCTCAACTTGCAGAGGCCCAAAAGTTTGTCACATAGCAACAGTAGGCAGTGTTGACTAATCCATTTCAACATGGGAAAAATCTAACTCAAGACTTTGAAAACACGGAAGGGGGAAGCCAAGAAACCTTCCCGCCTATGAACAACCAAGCATCCGCAAACATATATATGGTTAGGGGTGATGCTTTCATATCGACTAGAGCACACGATTATAGTAATCCAATTGCTTCTGAGAAGGTTAAAGAAGCTGACCTCCCATCTCTTCCTCTACATATTGAGAATACGTTGGGAGAAACAATGACACACATTCCAAAAGGTGCATTTAAAAAAGCTTCTCATAACCCAAACATAAGGGCCATCCAGAACTACTCTGTGGTGGAAGATTTATCACAAACGCCTTATGCGATGTCTACTTTGGAGGTCCTCCAAAGCTTCCTTGCTCAGAGGAAAGCCTTGTTAACCGCTTTGGGCTGTACTCAGACTTGTAATCTAGGTCCCATCATGTTAGATACAACCGACTTAAAACCTCGTCTGCCTTACCACGTAGCGTTTCAGATAGTAGTGGCTTATCCCATGAAAACTTTTACTAAAAATATCTTTCGCATGGTGGTCGATGAGGGTGCCTCGATATGCGTTATGTCATTGGCATGTTGGAAGGCCATTGGCCAGCCCGTTTTGTCTCCATCACCTACTCTCCTCACTGCTTTCGACGGTCATTCATTCCGACCACATGGCATCGTTCCTTCTTTCCCCATGCAGTTAGGAGGAAAGACCATGTGCGTTGAATGAAGTAGAGGTAGTCGATGCTCCCCTCAACTATAACCTCTTGCTAGGATGGAGTTGGACTTATTCTATGCAAGTTGTGGTTACTACATTTTTCCGGGTCTTATTGTTTCCACACGAAGGCTGGATAGTGACCATCGATCAATTGTCTTTCTCTAGACCTGACCCAGCTTTGGGGGCATCCACGGTCCCGATGATTGATAATCCTCAACCAGGTGTCATCAACGTAGGGGTTGGTTTGTGCCCATTTTTTATGGGGACCTTCGATTACCCGCCCCCTCAAGGCTATATCAAGTTTATATCCAATCACCATAAGGTTGAGATTTTTCAAGTTTCGTCGTTCCGCACGACTTACTTCGATTATCCATGGATACTTCCTTCCCCATCAGCCACGATGGATGAGACAGGGCACCCAGGCATGTCCATGCCCATGTCTGCCACTGAAGTAGCTTACTCTTTAGTCCAACAAGTTTCAGCTAACACTAATCTGACTCCTGCACAAGAGTTAGATCCACTTCTAGAGCCTGTTTGGGCTCAGGGTTCTCTCGCCAACATCGATCCGTTAGATGTAGTCTTACCCTCTGACGAAGCAGTAATCGAAGAAATGCCTAGTCCGGACAAACCTTGGGAAGATCTTCATCACACATCATATTTCCTCCCAGAGTTAAGCCGAATCGAAGCAAGAGAATTCATCATGACTATGACGGAAGATCGGCCTTGTCCTATTAATCTCTTAGCTACACACGAAATTTATGTTGAGAGAAATATGGAAACTATCGCTGAAACTATACCGATCAATATCTCCCAAAACCCTGGCGTCGTGGATAATGTTTTTGTCAGAGATGACTTCTCCCCTGGAGAGATTCAACTCTATACAGATATTTTTAAAGAATTATGTGACGTTTTTGCCTGGTCATATGAGGAGATACTTGACATTGACCCACAAAGTGTCAATCATGAGATACCTTTGTTGTTTTTAAAGCTCTCTTTGAGATCCAAAAGCAACATCCGGTGAGACTGCATTTATTCTTTTCGATCTCATCTGGATTAACTGAGAAAAGTAACCATTATGGAGTCTTCTTTAAGCCCTTTTCAGACTCCTTAAAGATGAAAAGATTGCCGAGTGACATTGTTTCTTCACACTCGTTCAATTGGTCCAGAAGAACGTTCCTTAAATGAGTCTTCTTTTAAGCCCTTTCCAGACCCTCTAAACATGAAAAGATTGTCGAGTGATCTTGTGGCCTTTCATGCTCGTTAAACTGAAATTTGAAGTCACGTCTGTCCGGCGGTAGTTTACCCCTTTTTTGGTCCAGACAGTCAACTGTACGAGCAAAGGTATACTCTATGGAACTTCCGTTCTTTAGAAGAGTACTCCTAGGTATAATTTTATCCCTTTTTTGGGCCCGAGGGACTAAACTTACAGAAAAAAAACCCCCACGGAGTCCATAGTTAAGCTCTTTTCAGACTCCCTAAAATTGAAAAGATCGTTGAGTGACCTTATTCTTTCACACTCGTTAAATTGGTCCTGAAGAATATTCCTGATGGAGTCCATAGTTAATCTTTTTTCAGACTCCTTAAAAATGAAAAAATGGCCAAGTGATCTTGTCCTTATCACACTCGTTAAAATGGTTTTGAATCAATGTCTTGTTAGTGCTAGTTTACCCCGTTTTCGAACCGACTAGACTACCTTCAAAAAAGGTACCCCAATGGAGTCTCCTTTTATGTTTTTTCAGACTCTCTAAATATGAAAAACCATCGAGCTTACCTTCTTTGGGCTCGCTAAACTTACATCGAAGGAAATTACCATTGTGTGTTTTGTTAACTGCCTTTGCATACCTTATACGCCAACCTTGTGATAGTTTTCTTCTGCGTCTTAACACCTTTGGCCCCGGGAGGATTTTTCCCGAGTATCATTCTACTAGAACATCAGTCTTGTTCTTGTGCATTGAGCTTGTATGTTTGCAACACTCGTTCCTCCTTTGTAACGTAATATTCCTTTATTCTTTTTCCACAATTATTGAAAAGAACAAAAAAATCAAATATACCCCAAAAAGAGGAAGGGAAAAGTATTTTCTTTATTGGTAGCATAATAAGTCACCCTTGGATAAAGCACATCTGTCTGTTTGTTCATCAAACTATGGGATGTAGTACGACCTTAGGAATCTTTTTCTCTCTATATAGAGTTGTGTCCTCCGCCATTTGGTTATCCTTCCAAACATATGGAGAGTTTGCGTTGCGTCCTGCTTCGTAGACTTATGATTAACATACATGCTGCCTGAGTCTCATCATTTGTCGTGCTATTTTCCAAGGGAAGTTTGTCACCAAGCCTGAGTCGGCCCCTCTGCAATATGTCTCTTGTCCTCATACCTGACCATCCTGAACATCTAATAAACTCCTTGTTCAAAATCACTGAAGCCTTTAGTTTGATCATCAAGATTATCAAGTCCATGATCGACGAGCCATCGAAGACCTCGAGTAGTGCAGTCGTACACTCATATTACACTCCTACCGAAGTTTTGAAGATTTTGAAGTTGTTTCTCGAGCTCTGAAGATCTCATCTCCAGCCACCAGGCCGAATCATCTTCTGGAAGATGGATACTCTATATGTATATCTTTCTGATTTTGAGATGTAGCTCCGCTATGTATTGTTCGCGGCTACTCTTTATAGTTATTTGACATGGATCTACAGTGTATTTGATTGGTAGACATGGTTCTATTTTATCCCGAGCATGGGTATGCCTGCCTCGGTGAAACATTTGTTATTTTGCAGATGGCACCTCCTGGTTCCTAATCCTTGGGCTCAATCGTTCGATACATCAGTAAATATTGGTAATGTATTTCGGCCATCAGATGCTCTTCTGACCTCACACATTACGGGGAATTTGCTATAACCCTAAATTGCACTAGACATGCTTACCTAGCATCAGGCCATCTCATACCCCTTCTTTTCAAAAAACTACTGAACAACTCTTCTAAAAACTCCATTTTTAAAAGTCCACGCTAGCTGGCCCACTACAGCCCACGTGGATCTACAGTGTCCAGGCTAGCAGGCCCACTATAGCCTGCATGGACCTTCAGAAGCACAAAAAAAGGAAAGTTGCCGACGGAACAAAAAGCTATGGGTGAGTTAACTGAAACTCTCGGCCATGCATGGCCAAGGGTTCATCCAAATACCTAGCTCCTTCTAGCCTATAAAAGAAGGGGTAGGGGTCCCATTTAGAAGGAAGAAAAATATAGCAAAGAAACTCTGCCCATTTACGTATTCCCATTGTCCCAACCCTTTAGCCTTTCCTTGTACCAAAGGAGATTCAAAGCAAAGTAGTTGAAGGACAAAAGAAAAGGAGCCTCGGATCAGGTTCAAGAAGTGATGTCCGGTCTCAAATTTTGTAAGTTGACTCATTCAAAGTAATAAAGAAAATTCTCTTCCCGTCCCAATTCATGAACTGTTTATAGTTTGATCACTATATGTTTGATTTCTAACCCATTAGTATATAAGTAGTATGCATGCATAGTTGTTTCTCGTCTTGAATGCAAGTTATCTTTGGAAGGAGGATTGCGAACAAGTAATCAAGCACAACTGAGGATCGACATCAAACGCCAAGAACAAGGTAGGTTGATCTTTCCATGCATTTACTAAGAAAAGGGGATTTAAATCTAGGGATGAAGGTAGAAAGTAATTTCTATTCGGTCATATCTGCATGCAAAGTCTGAACTCTATTTGCTAGTCCGTAGGGTGATTTTCCCCAACAACACAAGGACAACTAGTTTTGAGAGAGCCCAGGATGGATGAAGTAGGTGGGAAAAGTCCAAGGAAGGAACCTATGCAATGTTGGGTCTATAAAGAAGATCATAAGTATATAATTTCTCTCACAGAAAGGAAAAGGTGAGATATGTTCACAATGTTCATCAAGAAAAAATAGTGAAGGACATGGGTAGAAGAGTACCAAGAATATATGAAGCCATGGACAACAAGCAAGCTAAGTTTCAATCACATGTGATTGAAGTTGAAGGTATGATCAATAACCATTCCTTTACTATTTTAATTGATTCAGAGGATAGTAATAGCTATGTATATCCTAAGGTAGTGGAAAGATTTCAATTACCAAGAAGCAAGCATGGGAAATCTTGGTTGGTGCAGTTGGCTACAGGAGCCAAGAGAAAGGTTGTTGAGTTGGTTAAATCATGTCCAGTGGGCATGAATGGACTGAATACCAAGGAATATTTGAACATCTTGCCTTTGGGATCATATGATTTCCTAATTGGTATGGATTGGTTGGAACAACACCATGCCATATTAGACTATCATAACAAGGCACTCACTTTCCTGGATGAGGAAGGAAATCAAAGAGTAGTGCAAGGATTTCCCAGGTAAGTGACTATCTGGGAAATATCAGCAATGCAGCTAAAGAAGTGTTACTAGAAGGGTTGTCAAATATTTTCAGCCCATATGGAGGAAGCATCTAAGGATAAGGTTCCAAATTTGGAGGATCATGCAGTCCTGGAAGATTTTGAAGATGTGTTCAAGGAAGTACCAGGACTACCCCCAAAGAGAGATATTTATTTCTCCATAAATTTGATGCCTGGGGAAGCCCTAATATCAAATATTCCTTACAAAATGAGTACACCAAATTTGAAGGAGTTGCAAATGCAACTTGAAGAAATTTTGAAGAAGGTGTATATACACCCAAGTGTGTCACCTTGGGGTTCCCCAGTCTTGTTCATGAAGAAGAAATATGGGACATTGATATTGTGCATCGATTTCAGGCAGTTGAACAAAGTGACTATAAAGAACAAGTATCCTCTGTTAAATTTTAAATTAAAATAAAGTACCAAGGCAAGTGTTTCTCTTCCCTAGGCGCCTAAGGGGGAGAAATTGCCGAATGTGGGTCTTAGTCAAATTAATTTGTGAGATGCAAATTAAAAGATAAATTTATGATTAAAGTGAGGGTGAGTGAAGAGACACCAAATCTCAACCACCCATCTGATCTAATATCAACCGTTAGATTAGAAAACTCCTCACCTTCCCTCATGAGGTTGATTAAGGCAAGTGGGCGCAACCATTCTTGGGTAGTTGGAGAAATCTTGGTGAGAGGCCAAGAGGCTCTTGGTGAGATGCCAAGAGCAAGAGAAGAAGAAGCAATAGTCTTGTTGAGAGAGAAAGAGACTCTTGGTGAGATGCCAAGAGGTTCTTGGTGAGATGCCAAGAACAAGAAAGTTGCAGCATTCTTGTTGAGAGAACAAGAGAGAGCAAGAGAG
>JZKD02S2245576.1:364082-385147 GCA_000966675.3 Picea glauca | reverse complement strand
GTATCAACATTACATCTTTATTTCTCAATTGTCTTTTCTTCCAATTAATTGGAGTGCATAACCAAAAGAGTAATATCTCTACTTTTTGTGATCAATTCTTTATGATTTTGGATCTTGCCTTACTTTCTGTTTTTTTTGTCCTTATACAACTTATCACATATCCATGTGCTTTTATTCTTCCAGTTGTTGTATGTCTTCATATCTTCTAAATGATCTTCCAACTTCTGATTTCAACGTGCTAATTTATTTTTGCAAGAAACTCTAGTATTCCTTCAGGCTCTTATCTTTCCCAAAAATCATAGCAAATTTATCAAGGGTTTCATCTTCTTTAGTTTCTTTGGGAATATGGAGCTTCCTATTATTCATATTTTCTAAGTCTATTGATATTAGTGGTTTATGATTCTCCTATGTTTATCAATACACATGCTCTCTGAACCTTTGCATAGGCTCGTGTCTTGAGAGTCTTCCTCTTTTGCTTTACTTTGTGATATGCCACTTTTCATTATAACTGAAACAAATTATGGAACTCACTCTACCATAACTCCATGGATTATCCTTAATCTTGTTGGATTCTTTACTTGGTTCATAATATTTGTATGATTGAAGTCTCTCTTTGACATTTGCTTTTTTGAATGATTAAATTGGTTGCAATAATTGTCATCTTTCTCTTATCAACATTATTTTCCTGTCATTTAAGGCTAGTTCCTTTTCCTTCACAACAAATTCACTATTAGCTTCATAGTATTCTCCTACATGTCCCATTCTTTTCAAAAGTATCTCCTTATCCTTTGAATTATCAACTTCTTCTTCCTTCTTCATCAATTTCTCATCAGACATATTTTCAGGATGTTGATTTTTTGCCTTGGTCCAATTGGCATTAAGAGAAGCAACCCCATCTCTACATGAAATCATTTTCATGGTCATACCTTTTACAAACTTTGGCCCACTGTTTATGTGACTTGAGTGTTCATTTTGTGTTGGGAGTACAGTTTGTACTGACATGGATGTATTTTCTTATTCTTGTTATTTCCTCTTCCAAAATTTTGTACCATATTTCTTTTGTTTGGTGATGACATTCTATTCTTTGTTTTGTGCATACCAAGATAGTTCATATTCTTCCTTATCTTCTTTTTCTTTCTTTTCCTTCCATACCTTTTTGTATCCTTGTCTAGAAAATTTTGTCACATTGCGTCTACAATCTCATGCTATGTGTCCATAGTTATTGTATTTGTAACATTCAACATTGTAATGTAGAGGAGAAAATGGACTGTAGTTTCTATCAATAGGCTGATGACAACCTCTACTATTAATATACTTATAATTATTGTGAGAGCTTCTACTTATATTTCTCATATAATTATTTCCTCCATAAGCTCTCCAATCTATTGCCTATGACCAAATTTTTTGCAAGAAAAACAATAGCCGAGAAAAATATTTTGGTACCTGGATGTGAAGGGTCTTCTTGATGGAAAAAATATACTCAAATTTTCCTTATATTCCTTGAGTGAAGGATCAATCTCTTGTTGGTCGTGGTTTCTTTCTTTGCTATTGGAATCTTTACGAACATTTGCATATATTTCAGGATTCTCAAATTTCTTTTCTGGTGACTTAGAGCTTGTATCTTCTTTAGGGGTTTTATGATTGTAGTCATAATCAAGACCTTCCTTGGTGGATGGTGACCCTTGATAGTTGAGAATATTATCTAGAATCACAATACTCTTTTCAAAATTTAATTTTGTATTCAGTTGGGTGACTCTCTCTTTTAATTATTTTCTTAGAGAGGTAATTTCTTCTTCAAGCTTCTCCCAGCATTGTTACTTTTATTTTAATCGTATTTCTATCAATTCATTTATTACTTCTACTTCTTCAATTTGCACCTTGATTATTTTTTATTTTTCTTCAAGGATTTGAAACATCTACTGCTTCAGTAACATATTTTCTTTTCTGATCTTTGTGATTTCATTTTGATCACAAGTAAGTTTCCTTTCAGGATTAGCCTTCTCATCTTCATATTTTTTCAATTCGTTTTTCAAATTTCTATTCTTTTATTTGAGTCTGTCTATTTCTTCTAAGGAAAAAATGAGTTATGCTTGTAGATCCTCTTCCACTTCAATCCCATGATTTCCTTCTCCTCTCGAATTTGTGATTTTATTTTCTGGTTCATCAGATTGTGTTTCTAGGGTCCTGAAGATAATATCTTGCATTTCACTATCACTGTCATTATAAGAGTTGTTGTCCTCATTGGTATATAGATTCTTGTCATTCTTGTAATTTTTTAGTCTGGAGTCTTCTTTTGCATAAGGAAATTTAGCTCCAAATTGTCCTACTTCTCCACAATAAACACAATTAAAAAGAGGCTTGCCTTTGCATTTTCCTGATCCTCTCTTGGGATTCCTAGCAAAGTTTGTTTCTTCAACATCTGATTCACTATATGAGTTGTCACTTGTTTTGTATTCTTTTGTTCTTTTCTTATTTTATGCTTTGAGGTATACTTCCTTTTGTGCCGAGTTCTTTTTTTCCATATCTGACTTTTGATTGTCTTCATATTCTTAATCAACATAATTTGTTTCTATGGCTATGAGGAGAGATTCCTCTATGTAAATATCTTGTAGCTTCTACCAAATCTCTTTACTTGGTGCACATTGTCCCACTTTGACTTTCTATGAACTAGATAAGTGACTCAAAATGGCATTCAATGCTATTGAATTATTTTTACTTGACTCCTTTGCAGTTGCATCTTTTGGTGGAGTTTTTGAGGGTGTGTAACTAGTGACAACTGATTGTCATACATCGTATCCCAGTGTCTACAGATATGTATCCATTCTTATGTTCCAGAATACATAGTTTGTTCTATCAAACAAGGGATATTTTTTTGTGGATAAGCCTTCATGTTTATCCATTTGTGTCTCATGGATTCACCTTCCAGTGGTTAGAGAGTTTCTGAAGGAACCATCTCTAATCCCAATTGTTGGCACACTTACTTATACTGAGAGGGAGAGATAATAATGACAGAAACAAATGGATGAATTGTATCAACAAAATGGTAGAATAAGTAATAAATACATGAAATACTCTACATGGATAAGTAAATGCACCATAGTAGTGATCTAGAGAGATCTGGACACTCACTGATAGAAACCAAAGTAATCTACCACCTATCCCTTTTCAACTATCCATGCAATCATTAGTTAATTAATTTACACATGTGGAGGTGAGAGAAATACATGATATGAACCTTCTTGGCCACATGCATGTGATATGCACCCTCTTGGTGAGAAAACCGAGGTGAAAATGCAACTACTGGTGATAAAACTGAGGTTGTCATGCATGTGTTTCCTCCAGTAGTCTAACTTAAGTGTAACTGAGTCATAATTGAAGAGGTAAGGTTCCCTATTTTATAGGAGGCACCCTATTTTGCAAGGAATATCCTCAGGAGATAATATTCTCATCTATGGATAACACCCTCAACATTAGACTAGCAAACTTAGGAAAAATAATTATTGGTGAGTGTGTAATATCTCCAACAAGGCCTTCTTATAGTTTTACAATGGGTCCATCACTAATTACTTAACTATTTTCACACTATCCAAGACCGAAATAAATACTAAAATATGCACATAACTCAAAGGATAAAAGAAATGATAAAAAATGCAAATGCACTCAGCTGGAGGGGTGAAGGTATGCAACTAACTATCAATGAATGCAATTGTAGATATAAGAATGCATCCTCAAGGGAGGATCACTGCTAGTGATACATCCTTCTTGGTAGGTGAACCCTTGTGTTCTATATCACCTCTATACCATCAATTAATTAATTTCTAATTTTTAAAATAAGATTCGAAAAGAAAAATTTACTTTTGTTTTCAAAGGAAAGTTCTATTAATGCACATTTTTATTGTTAACCACTCATTGGTTATCCAAAATTATATCCATAACCAATCCCCTAAGAATACACTAATATGGCGATTATTTTTTCCTAGTAACATCTAATCATGCAACCTTTCATGATATTTTTCTTAGTAACATTTAATTACACAATTGAAAGGAAGATGAGGTATGAAATACACTTCTTACACTAATTAATGAGGGACGAATGTGTATAAATTAAATAAACAATTAAAATAATAAACAACAAACATTAAACAATGATTTCCTCAGGAAATCTCGTCCAGGAGAGTATTTGCACTCTTAATAAGAGTGTTCAACAATGATCTTTTGGACTACATTGTCTACCCAAGACTATATGAGCCAATAAGACAAACCTTGAGGCCTATCCCATGAGGCATATCATAATGAAGTATCCCAATCCATTAAATAGACTTCATCATATGAAATACCATGAGAAAATACCGAGTTACTTAATACCATGGGCCCATAATCCATCAAGCCCTAGTCATGAATAACTTAACAATTCCCCCCCCGCCCCCTAAACTTGACTTGGGATAACTACCTACACCCTTAAAATTTTATTAACCAGGTTTCTAAGAATACCACATGCCCCCTATCACCTAAGTATACATCTAGACTTTACACTGGTGAACCATCAAACCAATAGTATGGATGCCTAAATGGGTCTTACAACAATATGCCCATTCACATATGTGATAAAATCCAGTTCCATAAAATACTTAAAATTGTATGTCAAGCATGTGATAATATGAAACATTAACCTGATTCATACACCAAGTACTTCTCAATCAAGTACTTGTCTCACCACTATATGATTGAGCAAATGATGCAAGAAACATCTACCTGCTTCTTTAACCACATCCCTCTCTACTCCAAATACAATGAACCAAATCAAGCACTCAATAGGTCTAGGAATCCAAGTGGTAGATCTATCCAACTCCCCACAAATTCATGCTTCTCCATGCATGTTGTAGTCCAAATCCACATGTTTCAAGATCACTCTCCATTTAAAGTTTTGCAGTACTTGTCATTTTCTTGTAACAATTTTGCATTCTACAGAAGCACCCACTCAAACCAAGATTAGATCAAAACACTTTGTCCCTTATACCTTGGATTTGAGGTGATTAGTCTCTTATACCAAATGAAAGGAAGAAACGGTGTAAAATATGCTTCCTATACTAATCAATGAGAGAAAAATGTGCAAAAATTAAATAAACAAAGTTACAATAATAAACAACAAACATTAAATAATGATTGCTTAGAGAAAGCCCTTGGCAGAAAAAACTACACTCTAAAGCACATTCATTTATTATCAACAACTAAATGGTTACAATGAATAATCTTTGTGCTCTTAACAAGAGTGTTCAATAGTGAGCTTTTGGCCTACACTATGTACTACAAGATGCTATCTACCCAAGCATATATGGGTCAATATGCCAACTCTTGAGGAATCTTACAATGGAGTATCCCAAGCCATTAAATAAAATTCATCATATGAAATACCATAAGCAAATACCATGGGTAACATAAAATTCATCATATAAAATACCATAAGCAAATACCATGGGTTACCCAAGACAATGAGCTCATACACTACCCAAACTACCCCATAATAACTCAATCAAAATTAATCTAACAACATCTTTTCATGAAAAAAGTATAAAATAATTCCAATTTTTTCTCAGAATATACTTCTTACCTAATTAAGATTATTTTTAAGTAACCTTTTATGAACTATTCCATATCAATTTAGATTATTTTTAAATTTCTTTAACAAAAATATTTTAGGATATAAAAAATAAGGATAAAACTAAGATAGAAAAAGTTAAGATAAAGTAAATCCCTCTATATTTTTGTCAAAAGAGAAGAGAATATTTTTCTCACAATCTTTAATTGACCATAATTTATAGGCTCCCAAACATTTAAAAAAAAAAATTGTTTCAATGACATAACTTAATATTCTATATAAATGATTAAGATTGAAATTCCAATATATATTAACCACTATCCAAACATTTAAAAACAAAAAATGTTTCAATGACATAACTTGATATTCCATATAAATGATTAAGATTGAAATTCCAACTATATATTAACCACTATTCAAATAGCTAGCAATACGTCTCTAGTTACATAACCTCAAATGTTAGAATGTATATTGTTGGACTCAAAATACTATTTTTTTGTTGGGTTTATTATTTGTAAATTTAGATATATATTAATTATTATTTAAATAGCTAGTAATAATTATTTAGTTACATAACATTAAATGTCATAATGTATATTGTTAGATTCAAAATAATATTATGTTGTTGGGTTTATTATTCTTATATTTAAATTATCATGTTTTAGTAAAATAAAAGATAAATGAAAATATAATAAACCGGATAAACAACACTCAAATTGTTATGCTTTTCTGATTTTATCTATGTGATGAAAACTATAAAAATACCACAATCAAAACTATATAATAGAACTTAACACATACCCATATAAAATTAAATACCACAATCAAATCCATATAATAGAACTTAACACACCCATATAGTTTCTTCATGTTTAGGCACTAGATAATTATATTTAATATGAAATTCTTTGAAACTTGTCTCCACGTTTCAATCTCATACCTGGGATCATCTTCAGAGTTTGCTAAGCTCAGAATTTTTTAAATCTAACTAAATGACCAATTAATGAGCTTAACAAATTCCTAAAAATAATCCCAACTATGACTATGAAATTGAAACCTCCAAATAATCCCAGATAATTATATTTAATATGAAAACTGCCTTAGGTTCTTTGAAACTTGTGTACACGCTTCAATACCATAGCTAGGATCATCTTCAGAGTTTGATAAGCTCATAATTCTTTAAATCTAACTAAATAACCAATTAATGAGCTTAGCAAACTCCTAAAGATGATCCCCAGCTATGACTATGAAATTGAAACCTCCAAATAATCCCAGCTATGAATATGAAAATGAAACCTCTAAATGAAACCTCTAAATAGGTTTCAAATAACCTAACACAGTTTTCCTATTAAATCTAACATATTCATACAACTTTAGCTCACTTGATATATGCTTCCATTACAGGCTCACTTGATCGCCCCACATGATATGATTCCATTACAGGCTCATTTCATGGCATAATGTACGTCCATGTAATTCCAACTAGTTGAAAAGGCTCATTTGTTTTTCTTAATAAAACCATTAAGATTTGACTCATTTGTTTTTCTCAATAAAAACAATAGGATTGGGCGGCGTTAGAAACAAAAAGATTAGATGGCGTTATCCAGCATTACGTACGTTGATGCGATTTGTCAAACTTCATAACTTTGTTTCCTGCAGAGTTGTCTTCATGTTCATGTGCTCTTCCCTCGTCGATTTCCCTACAGATATTTAATCGTCTGTGTCTGTATTTGCAGAGCAACAGACACCAGGATTAATTAGGGTTTCACTCGAACCAAAATAATTGGAAGGAGTACAAAAGTTGATGTGATTTGTCAAACTTCATAACTTTTTTTTGCTGTCCTCATGTTCTAAAGCATGTGCTCTTCTCTCGTCGATTTGTCTGTAGATATTTAATCGTCTGTGTCTATATTTGTCCACAGGATTCGTTAGAGTCTCACTCGAACCAAAATAATTGAAAGGAATACAAAAACTTGAAGTGATATAGATAGAGACTGTAGAATATCGTGGCTTTTCTATTTGTGTACAACGTGCTTTCGCTATTTCATCTTTGTCTATATCCGCAATGAAACAGACATGAGGAATCGTGACACTCAGAACCAAAATAATTGAAGGGAATACAACAATTCTGAAGTGATACAGATACTCTGTAGAATATCGTGGCTTGTGCATCACGCCTTTCTGTTTATGTACAACATGTTTTTGCTGTGTTGTTTTATTTTTAGTTGTCTGCTTCACATTATTGATGGCAGTTTAGTTATCGACTTCACATTATTGGTGGGAATATAATGAGCGTTTTCTTATGGGAAGAGAACTGTATTTCAGCCCATCACTGTTGAATGGGATATTGAGTATAAGTTTGCTGGTGCTGTAAAGAGGTTTTAATTCCCTGGAGCCAGATGGCATAATACTAGTTAAAAAAATGGAAAGATTACAACAATTACATCAGATATTTGGTATAAAAAAAGACTGCAGTATTATATATTCATTAAGAAAGGAAAATTACCACTATTATTGTTTAGAGAGTAATGAGGTACTCTACAATTTTTTGTGTGGGGAGATATTATCAGATTATGTTATGTGATAAAATAAATAACTACATCCTATATATATATGACAATATCTAAAAAAATAAACCAGTCTAGATCCATCTTAAAGCCTTAGTTACAATTCATAAAATAGATAGAAACCCAAATAAATGAGAGAAAACACAAATCTATTACTTCTGCTGTGTTGAAATACAAAAAGAGGCCCTCTATTTATGCAAGTTTGGAAGTGTCCTGCATTTATGAAGGTAGTTGGCAAGTAGTTGGAAAATAAGATTAATTTACCTAAGTGAAGTTAACTAGTACTTACACAAACACCACCCCTTAAGTGAAACTTATGAAAGTTTATTAAAAAGGAACAAAATCTCAAAAATGGGTCCGGGCTACAAGGCCATGATAGGGTACCCATGTACAAAATGCTCACATCAGTAGACAAAAAACAAGAAGGAGGATAGAGACCAACCTCCCCCTCCCAAGGTCAACTTCCTTCACCCCAAGCAAGGTACGAATATGCTGAGTCTTTGTCAAGGGTTTAGTGAAGATGTTAGCAACCTACAACTCACTGCGACAATATTGTAAATCAATAATCTTATCATGAATCAAGTGTTTGATATAATGCATGTGAACTTCTATGTGTTTAGTGTGTTGATGCTCTACTAGCTCCTAGGAAATATGGATAACACTCTCATTATTGCACCAAATTAGAGTAGGTTGTTCCTGCTAAAAACTGAGCTCGGACAAAATATTTTGAATCCAAATAGACTCGATGGCAGCATTAACGACACCTCAGTACTCTGCCTCTGTAGAAGAAAGAGCGATGGAAGCTTGCTTCTTGATAGAACAAGTAACGAGACCAGAGCCAATATGGAAGACATAACGAGAGGTGGACTTACGGTCATCAAGATCACCAACCCAATTGGGCTCAATATAACCCACTAAATTTGCATTGCCATTGGAAGAATAATAAATTCCATATGTGTTTGTTCCTCTAATGTAGCGAAGAATTCTTTTTGCAACTTTTCAATGAAGCTCATGTGGTTCCTGCATGAACCAGGAAACCAACCCAACTACATAGAAGATATGAGGATGACTATGAGTCAAGTACAAGAGGTTTCCAACAAGATGTTGATATACAACATTGCATCAACCAAAGGAGTGGAACACTTGGTTGACAACTTTACCCCTAACAAAAATGGCATGGGTGCAAATTTGCAATCCAACAAGTGAAATATGTTCAAGAGATCCAAGGCATACTTGGGTTGTGATATACTAATCCCGAATGCAGACTGAGTGATCTGTAATCCAAGGAAGTAGTGAAGAGGCCCTAAGTATGTAATGTCAAATTGTTGATGAAGAGTATACTTCACATGATCGATGAAGACAGATGAACTCCCAATGAGAATGAGATCATCTACATAAATAACAAGGAGCAGAAATACATCGTTTTTTCGCAAGATATAGACATTTGAATCACACTGGCAATGAGAAAATCCATGATAGAGGAGAAATGAATCTATCTTCTCATACCAATCCCTAGGAACTTGCTTGAGACCATACAAGGATTTTTTAATTTTGCACACAAGTGAAGAGTCCTAGATAAAACCAGACAATTGCTCCATATATATCTCTTCCTGTAGATCTCCATGAAGAAAGGCACCTTTAACATCGATTTGGTGTACTATCCACTTGCGGGATGCAGCTAGAGAGATAAAAAGGCAAATATAATTCATTTTAGCCGTGGGTGCAAAGGTTTTAGAATAGTCAATTCCCTCAACTTGAGAAAATCCTTTAGCAACCAATCGAACTTTATACTTGTCTATGGTACCATCTGCTACATACTTGGTTTGATATACCCACTTGCACTAAACCAATTTTATTATTTTTGGAAGAGGGACCAAGTCCCAAATGGAATTTTTTAACAAGGAATTATACTCATCTTCCATAGTTGTGTCCCATTCTACAATACCATGGGATTCATTAAAATCCTTTGGATCTGAAGCACTTGCCATAAATACTCAAGGATTCCTCTGAAGAGAGGACCTAGTTCTTCTTTGACCCCAATTAGGAAGTGATGGAAGAAATTCATTACATTGTTCTTCAAGAGCACAATCTTTAGCTCGTGAAGTCAATTCAAAAGAAGGAAAATCATACAAATATCCAAGATGTTGAGGGGAGTGTTCATCAAATCGAACAATCCTACTGATGATCAACTCATGTGTGTCAGGATCAAGTAATCTATACCCTTTAACATCATGAGGGTATCCAACAAATATGCAAGGCTTAATTTGTATGTCCATTACCTTGTGTTTCTCTTTGGGAGTGTGGGCCCAATCATTACACCCAAAGACTTTGAGATGGATTACAGGAGGTTTTCTTCCACTCCAAGATTCTTCTCGGGACATCCCTTTGACAACTTTATGAGGTGTGTGATTTTGAACATAGTTGGTACAATTAATGTCTTCATCCCAAAAATGTGGCATAAGACCTTTAGAATGGATCATGCAACTGGCCATCTCCTTCAAGGTACAATGTTTTCTTTTAGTGGCACCATTTTGTTGTGGAAAATATGACATAGAATGTTGTAGTTGAATTCCTTCAGTGGAACAATACTCTTCAAATCTATGGTTGACATATTCACGACCATTATCTATTTGCAAGTAGTTGATATATTTTCCAGATTGCTTTTCAATTAAGGCTTTGAAGATAAGAAAATTGTCAAAAACCTCACTTGTGTTCTTTAAAAAATAGACCCAAGTGTGTCTAGAGTAGTCATCAATGAATGTGAGAAAATAGTGGGCTCCTTCAAAAGACAAGGTAGGAAAAGGGCCTACAACGTCACTGGGAACAAGTTGAAGAGATTTTGAAGCTCTCCAAGATTTTCCTTTATCAAATGTATCTTGAGGATGCTTTCCAAGAACACAACCAGTTAAAACACCATCAACAAAGGAGATAGGTGGAAGATCAATGACCATATTTTTCTTACTTAGTTGTTGAAGATAGCAATAGTTTAAGTGACCAAATTGTGCATGCCATAATTTACTTAACTCATTTGAGTGAGCAAGTAATACATTGGTAGGAGACTCTTCCAAAAAATGAGAAAATGAGTACAAGTGTGCATTATGATCCACTTTTGCTATGGCAAAAAATTGTGAGGAATCCTCAATTTCATGAACAACAATAGAATCAAGAGTAAACAAGATTGTTCTCCCTGAACCAAAATTTACAATCTGATAAATTGAGATCAAATCAACTGAAAGATTAGGAACATATATAACAATGTTGAGCACGCCATCTATCATCTCAATGGACCCTTTCCCATGAACAACCAAAGTTGAAGAGTTTCCCATATAAATATGTTATGTATTGCATGAATTAATGGAAGCAAACAAATCCTTATGTGCATCCATGTGATGAGTTGCTCCAGAATAAAATATCCATTCAGGTGGGGGAGTATCTTGCAGTAGCAAAGAGAGATTTAGAATTTCTTGTATCATTTCTAGAATAAGATGAATTGACATTTAAATTGTGTTTTTTCATTTCCAAAGACAAAACAACCAATTACTTGAAGCAACGAGATTCTAGATGACCTTCTTTTCCACAAAAGCCTCATTTTAGAAGATTTTTCTTTCCTTTAAAATCTTTCTTAGGCGAGTGATTTGAAGAGTTGCACTCCTTTGTACTTTGCATTTGCTTCCATTTAGATGTATTTTTATGTTGTATCCTTGAGTTAGCTACAAGAGAACGAGACTTAGAATTTTTGGAGCCAAGAGCACCCATTTGAATGATTTTATCATGCTGAGGAGTAGTCTTTCAACAAAAGCATCAAAAGTTAGAAATACAAAATTTGGCCCCAGGGCATCCTTAGTTGAATAAAATGTTAAAACAAGCCTATCTTTCAACAAAAGCCTCAAAAGTAGGAATTACAAAATTTGGCCCCAAGCCATCCTTAGTTGAATAAAATGTTGAAACAAACACTAAATAGAGCTCACCTAACTTAGAGAGTACTGAAAAAATATGAAATAAATATTGAATAGTATCAAAATTATTGGGGTTGTGACTGATTAATTCATTTTCCAATTGATGACCAAAATTTTTATCCGTTTTACCAAATAGTTCTTCAAGTTGCTTCCATGTTGCATGAGGAGTATTAAACCTATTAAACCTAATGCTTCATCGCAATGATTATGAAAATTAGATTTTTCAATATATTGTGTGGATGTAATTTCTGTATCTATAATAACCCTTTATAGACCTTTACTCAGTAATAAAAAAAACCATTGCATATTTCCAAGTAAAGTAGTTATTTGGAGTTAAAATAGGAAAAGGTAACTTATCCACCATAGAAAGAGAATGAAAATCATAACCACAACAGCCAGAAAAAAACCAAGGCACTAAATCGGCCTTCTAAGCTTGACTGCCCCCTCAAAAAATAATTTATTAAAAAAGGCACATACAGTCTTAGAGAATTATTTCCCAGCACAAGGAAAATGGAATTCATAAAATATTCAATCTATGAAGTGTTTAATTGATGCAGGAGAAACCCCCAAATCATAATCAATATTTTGTAAGCCTCTGATTTTTCCCTGATTTCATGTAAATTTGATAGAGTTTGGATGCTTTTGTTCAATCGATAAAGATCTTAGGAGAAATCCATGGATTTGAGATGATCCACGACCTTGTATTATTCTTGTTTAAATCTAAGCCTTTGGGTGTTGCACAGAGAGGCCAGCCACAATGTAAAATATCCAGGCCAAGACAGAAACAAGGGCCAGAGAAGTCCATATTTTGTAAATCAACCAGAGCTCGATTTAAATAAAATAGTGATATTTTGTGAAAAAAGAAAAAAATTATGAATACCGATTCTGGGGGTCCTTCGAATCAATTTTCTGAGGTTTCGATCCTCAGACCTGTCAGTTATTTGGCCCATGAAATAGGTTGATCATGTCCATAACAACAATTAAACTCAAATAATTTCCCTCATATCTGCACCCCAATGTTTTACTTTATATCTCTTCATAGGACCATGGGTTTTAAATCATGGGTCTAACCAATCTCTTAGCTCACGGACTTGTGAATGGTTGGATTTCCTCCCCACCATATCAATTAAAAGTCGGATCACCATCGATCCATCCAGTGATCGATGGTGGATCTCTCTCCTTGCTGGAATGCGCTATTTCTCATGCTCCGACCTGCAACCTTTGCTCTGACCTGCAACACTGGTTTATGGCCTCACTCCTTAGCACTCATTTGGATTCAAGAATTATACAGGGTTTGCACACACTGATTACGCATAAAGACACATGGGTAATAATAAATATTAGATACAATAAAGATACACTATTTTCATTTTATGGAACGATCTTGTATTACATGGTAAGGCCTCGTTGGGCCTAGCCTCGCTTGGCCTAGATTTTACAATGTGTCGGCCCTCTCTGTGCAACACCCAAAGGTTATGTTTAAACAAGAATTACACAAGATCATGGATCATCTCAGATCCACAGATTTCTCCTAATATCTCTATCGATTGCACAAAATCATCCCGAATGGGTCGAGCTCAATCTAAATAAAATAGTGATATTTTGTGAAAAAAAAAACTTGACGAATACAGATTCTGGGGTCCTTCGAATCAATTTTTCTGGGGTCTTGATCCTTGGACCTGTGGGTTATTTGGCCCACAAAATGGATTGATCATGTCCTTAGAAAAAAATAAACTCATATAATTTCCCTCCTCATATCTCATATCTACACTATCACGAGTAGGGTCAACAAAAAAATGAGTAGGAGAGTGACCCAGAAACACTTGGATATAAAATCCAGATCTCAAAATGAAGGCAACAAAGAATGATGGAGGAGGTTGACACTGTTAGAATTGTCAATGCGGAAAACACAATTCTCAATGATAATTAACAATCACACACATAAGAAATAAACAGAGGGATTTCACGTGGATGTTGGGCTACGTCCACCAAGCATAGGCATCGGTTGTCTTATTATTCATATCATGGAGATTACAACCAACGGCCTAGAGAGGGCTTGAAGCCCGTGGCTTGACCACAATTTCTCTTCAACACTGGTTCCAAAAACATGTCTGTACAACTTGCTCGAATATGGACCACTCCACCTCCATTAGTAACATGTCTTACAAAGTGATACCATGTCCAATTTAGGTAAGCTAAACTATGTGTCAAATGCACAAGGCTTTGACTACCACAGAAAACAAAACCTGCACTTTGTCCAAACTAACCCAATGGTCCCTTTATACTCATAAAAGACAGAACCTGAAGTAGATCTTTTCTTGTCCAAATCCTCCTGCAAAATCTGAATTATCTCAGACAAAAAACATTGAAACCAATGTAGGTGATACATGTGCCTCTAAGATACCGAAGCACCCAATTTCACTGCTTTACCTGGATTTGTCATGTGACTACTGACAACACCAACTGCATGTGAAATGTCTGATACTTGAACATATCAAACCTTTCCATTGCATACTTTATACTTCCAACTAGCATACAATACATGAGCCATAACCTTTTCTTCCATATTACAAGGATATACACCTAAAGAAAACAAATGGAAAGCCAAAGGGATATTTTCCGGTTTCACATTATTCATGCCGAATTTCCTGAGTATCTTTTCCTTATACTGCAACTGTGATAACCAAAGCTTACCATCTTTCCTGCCTCTATGTATTTCCATGTCCAAGATTTGTTTTTGTTGCTCCTTGATCCTTCACCATGAACATCCTTGACAACAGAGCCAGCCTGCTAATCTTAACCATGATTTTACTTCAAAAAACATATTGTCAGCAATTTGAACACCAAGATAATGAATGTACCATAAACACAATGGTTAAATTCATTTCTTGTAAAACTTGGCTCACCATGAAGGAATCACCCATTTGTACCAATGCCTGATGCGCATTTCAGGTCATCCTGAACAAACCCTTTTGGTTGTTCGATATACATATCTCCTCATACAAATCTCCATAAAAAACTTGTCTTAGCATCTAGCTACAACAACAAGTGCCAACGCTACATGAATAGAGAAAATCTTAACAACTAATGAGAATATTTCATGGAAATCAATGCCTTCCAAATACCTTTCTGCTATCAGTCATGCTTTATTCCTTTCATCTTTTACTATGTCTGATTTAAGAAGAAATCCATCAAACACTATCTTTGTTAATGACGATCTATATCCCTTGACATTGTCATTATAACCAAAAAAGATCTACCTGTTTGATCTGGATCCTACTTAGAATGTTGATGAGAGCATGAACATAAAAATCAAGCAATTTCAAAAACTGAGTAATCACAAGAGAAGACCTATTCAATATACCTCTTCCAAAATCTTCCAACCTTTTGCAACTAATGGTGATCGATTGTCTAGACAACACTTAACTGCTTCTGACCACAACTCATGCTGCAACTTGGAATTACTAAAGATGCCATTCGACCCCAATTGTCCTACAATAATTTCCAAAATTCAAAGGAATATGAACCTGCCTCCATCATGTGTTCTCAAAACCTTGATTTAACCTGTCAATACATAAACGCATCATCCTTTCTATTGACCCAACTTTTTGACCAGGGCACCTTCAGTGCTCCACCTCGAACAAAGTATTCAAAACCTTGACAAAATCCGGCCAAGACTGCCAAATGATCTTTTCACTGCTCACCTCCAAGCCACTTTACAATGGAGTTTCACCGATCCCCATAACATGCAATTCTATGGACACCATACCACGAGCAACCAATAATCATGGACCCAAAACTCACAACTGTAGACCTATGTACAAGGTTTTAATTCATGACACATGGCCCCCTCCACCCTTCTTTAGTCTACATAAATCTATACTTTCATAGGTGACTTAACAGAAAGAACTAGGGGTATGCATGCCTAACCAGGTCTTACAACAATATGCCCAATTACATATAACCAAAAAATACAACTCCGAAAGAAAAATGTTCACATGGTAACTTTACCATTACCTTTACTGCAATTGCTGCCATTTACAAACACTTATGTCTATGGTTGTTTGACCGCAGAGATGTCACAAACAGATCTGTCATTTGTTGAGCACCTTCACTGGGAAACACACAGATCTCCCACCAAAAACAAATCTGGAATTTCTACACAGAAATATCCACTATGTTGCCCTTCAACAGATCGACTCATCTGCGCTCAATTATCACCTTGCTTAGCATTGTTCACCAAAGGTGAAATAACCCGTGCAACACCTCCACCCGGAACTTGGTACTTTGCATCTTTGTCGGGCCCTTTCAAAAAACTATGTAGAAGAATAATGGTTTAATCTTTACAATGTTTAATAAATGATTTAATAAAAAAAAAACTTTCCTTTTATTTAAAAATAAAAGATAAAAGTCACTTTTTTTATGATGATGATGATGATGATTAACGTCCACTCCTCCAATTTCAAAAATATATATTCCATACTATACTCATTTTCCCTTTCCATACATATATTCCTTCATGCAATATTCCATACTATATTTCCAAAATATAGTAAAACTTTTGAAATAATCTCCACGTGAGTTACTTGTTCACGTTTTCAAAATTTCAATTTTAAACATATTCAAATTCCTTCATGTCTCGTGACTTCATACCTTAAGTCCTTTTAAAATATGCAATTCCTTCATACCTTAAATGTTTCAAACTCCAAAAATATACACGAATATTTTGAAGGAGCCACCGCACCTCCCGCGTTGCGGATTTGGTAAGAGCAGCTGCAGGCTTGACTGTGGAAATAGCCGCGAAATACTACTGGAGTCGTTGCAACTCCCGAGATGCTTGACTGTGGAAATCTGGAAAGGTTATTCATGCGCGAAGGGTACACCAGTGGCGACTGCAACCTTCTAGAGGAGAGACCTGTGAAAATTTGAATATTTATGTACTTTTCTCTTCCAAGCAGCTCTGATACCACTTGTTAGAATTGTCAATGTGGAAAACACAATTCTCAATGATAATTAACAATCACACACATAAGAAATAAAAACAGGGATTTCATGTGGCTCACCCAAACGTTGGGCTACGTCCACCAAGCATAGGCATCGACTGTCTTATTATTCATATCATGGAGATTACAACAAACAGCCTGGAGAGGGCTTGAAGCCCGTGGCTCAATATTTGTCTCTCAGGCACACATATTTAAACAATTTCTCCCACGGTTACAATGAAACTAATTCATTAATTATACATTCTAACTTAGGTTGCCTTATCTCAACCCAAAGCTGAATAGTAGGATCTAGATCCACATCCCATGGGGATTTGTTTTCACCATTTCAACATACACCTTGTAACTATGATACCATGTGATATTAGACTACAGATAATAGAATAATGTCAACTTATCCTCCACATAGACAAAATAACTCAAAAAATAAAGAGAAACCCAAACAAATAAGAGAGAACACTAATATATTACTTCTGTTGTGTTGATATTTATAACTAGCTTGTAGAGGTCCTGCATTTATGAAGGTAGTTGATAGATAATATTAATTTACCTCAGTGAACTTGACAAGTACTTACACTAACACTATCAAATACTAAAGGATTAAATTTCTTAAAGTATAATTTTAAAGTAAGATGGTATTTAAAAATAAAATTACAACAAGATAGATATTTGTTCAAAGAAATATTTACTTCTCTATATATGAATGGATGGGATGGTCGAAATTTCAACTTCCTCATAATATGAATTATTATTTTTATTTACAAACAAAATAAAGTTTAATTTCAACTTCCTCATAATATGAATTTTCACTTTTATTTACAAACAAAAATAATAAATTTAATTATTAATTAAATATAGAATTTTAATTAATAATTAAATTTATGTCGAGCATGTGATGATATGAAACATTAACCTGATTCATTTTCAACATCCTTCCTGCTCCAAATGTAATTGTATACACCAAGTACTTCTCAATCAAGTACTTATCTCACCACTATATGACTAAGCAAATGATGCAAGAAACATCTACCTACTTTTTTAACCACATCCCTCTCTACTCCAAATACAGTGAACCAAATCAAGCACTCAATAGGCCTAGGAGTCCAAATGGTAGATCTATCCATCTCCCCACAAATGCATGCTTCTCCATGCATGTTGTAGTCCCAAGCCACATGTTTCAAGCTCACTCTTCATTTCAAGTTTTGCAGTGCTTGTCATTTTCTTGTAACAATTTTTCATTCTACAAAAGCACCCACTCAAACCAAGATTAGATCAAAAGACTTTGTCCCTCATACCTTGAATTTGAGGTGATTAGTCTCTTATACCAAATAAAAGGAAGAAAAGGTGTAAAATATGCTTCCTATATGTCACACACCCACTACGGAAATCAAATTTTTTCGCCTATTCTTTGTGAATCAGAATCTCTCGACATAACTATGGAGGCCTAGCTTTAGCTAGTTCTTCCCTCGTCTGCTCCCATGTGATCATGGGTCATGACCACTGGTCCAACAATTATGGTGCCTCTTCGCGTTTCGCGTCGTAGCACTACAAGAGTGTCGAGTCATTCAACTCTGCAAACACCGAACCCCGACAGGGCTAGCGAATGGCCAATAGAAACGGGCAACTTCGGCAAACACCAAATCCCAACCGGCTAGCGAGTGGCCAATAGGAACATGCAACTTCGCACGGTTAAGTGGAGTATAGGTGGTAAGAGGGAAGTACGCCACGAAAGATGACGTGACAGGAGGGGGGCCCATATCATTAACACAACATTCTGGACCCCCCCCGTTAAAGGCAGAATGGAAAGGGGGGTCAGAAATTCACTTGAACATTGTTGATCAAGATGACTTAATCCTGACTGTTTGTGAGTTGCACGTCCGATTCTGGACCCCCCCCCTACCGCTAAAGGCAGAACGGAAAGGGGGCTCCGGAATGAAGCCTCGACCATAGATCTGGGCGCGTGGACTCTGATCGTCCAGATCTGCTCGCCACTTATCCCAATGCGCAATTGCACCCCAGCTTAACGTCGACATTTCTTCCTCACATCTAATGGTTGTCACAGACTCTGGATCCTCTGAAAGGATCTCGCCCATTGATCGAGACTGAACCCTCATGCTAACAGGCGGGAGTTTTCAAGTCTGGATATCCGGATTTGTAGGCACATGGGAGCATGCCCTTCGGTATTCCGAGTGCCGAAATGCCAAAGTGTCGAACGGGCCTTGATCGGCAATTATCCCCCTGGGCTATGCCTTGGTCAATATGACCTCTTCTCATATGACCACAGTTTTGATTTCATCGGGATTTATCAAGGCAAGGGCCCGACCGCTTGTCAACGGGACTCTTGCATCCCCGATCCCTGATTTCCCGAAGTGGGTAATCTCTCGACACGTAGCCTCCCGAAATTGGATGGTCCAAGTCTGTTTCGGGGTTTCCACCATGGAACGTCCCGATCTCTTGTCACTAGGACTCCCGAGTTCTCGATTCCCGATTTCCCAAAGTCAGTAATCTCTCAACACGTGGCCTCCCGAAATCAGATGGTCCAAGTCTGTTTCGAGGTTTCCACCATGGAACGTCCCGATCTCTTGTCACCAGGACTCCCGAGTTCTCGATTCTCTATTTCCCGAAGTGGGTAATCTCTCGACACGTAGCCTCTTGAAATCGGACGGTCCAAGTCTGTTTTTGGGTTTCCACCATGGAACGTCCCGATCTCTTGTCACCAGGACTCCCGAGTTCTCGATTCCCGATTTCGCGAAGTGGGTAATCTCTCGACACGTGGCCTCCTGAAATCGGACGGTCCAAGTCTGTTTCAGGGTTTCCACCATGGAATGTCCCTATTTACTGGGGGTTTAACCCTCAGGTATCTCCTTCCAGATCCAACAACTGTTGGGTTTTCTAGCCGAGATCTGACGAATCAGATTGGTTCCTAATCCTGTGCACTCTCCCACAGCTTCCTGGACGTGGAAAATCAATGGTCCAGATACTCTCATGGACCTTGGGGATCTACGATCCCGATTTCTTCACTATTCATGCAGACAAAGAAAAAAAAAGGCTTAAGGCATTTTAACGCCCTAGCTTCTTCTTTCGATCTGATGTCCATGAGTGACCACAGATCTCCCGACAGAATTTCGTCCGTCGATTCGATACTTATCAGGGTTACTAAGGCCTTGCGCCTTCACATCCTCTTTCCAGGTTCTTGATGACATTTCCAGGAGGGTATCTCTATGGGGAGGTTTACCCAGGGTACTATCTGACGCAGATAAGGGTATCTCTCTCCTGAGAACCAGACGTGAAGTCTGAATTAGAGAAGTATGCATATAAGTAGTAATTTATGAAAACATAAGCCATACTTAGTCTTTCCATTATAAACATGCAACTACCAGTACTGATCAAAACACCATACAGACATTCTTACACTGAAATCATTCACAGTTTCATAGTTTATGAGCATATATATCAGCATATGAATTTCAAGATGCAAGATGTAAAACACTTATCAGAAATAACCCCAGAATTAAGTGCAACTGCTGAGAGGGGTGCTCGTTTCCACCCAACCATAGGCTCAACAATTCCGATAGGATTTACCACTAGCTACCCCCGAGCTGAGACCACGATGCTACGAGATTGTGTCTCGGTTTGCCAGTGACCGAGAACGAGGGTTACTCTCCCCCTTCTCTACTATCACTCACTCTGCATATCTCCAGAGTTCTCTTCCTCCCCTCGTGTTTGCCCCCAATCGCTTCTCCCTCACGCCTTATCCTCTTGCGAGGTTGCGTGTGGCACTATTTTCCACGCACTGGTCAGGTCTGAACTCCTATGGATGGGCGGTTCACCTCCCCCATCCCTCATTAATTCCTGAGGAGCCATTTACCTACCATCCGGGCCAGTGAAGTCCAAATACGGTATTGATTTTCGGTGGAAGTTAACGCCACCTTTCCAGGTGCCTTCC
>JZKD02S2245576.1:335916-346046 GCA_000966675.3 Picea glauca | reverse complement strand
GCATATAACAAATAAGCATAGAAAGAAGCAAACATGCACAAGCATAATATCAGCAACACACAGAGATCAAACGCGTCCATGGAATTGAATCAGGGCTCTTCCTATTAATTCAATACCTGTACATGGAGGTTTCTTCACAAGCTCTCTGCTCTGCTCTCTTCTTCTTCCTGTATGAATGAATGAGAATGATACAATGATACAAGGGAGGGTGTCTATACTCCGTTTTCCCTCTCAAACGGTGACTGTCTAATCTACARTTAATTATCCTATCTACCTGCACTAAATCTAAGTAAATGCCTCAGCTACCTAAGGAYGAGAKCTTATCYGCTCAAGGYCYGTTACAATCTATAAGTGCGCTTCATCACATCAAAACATTTAATGCTTGGCGCAGCCATATATTACAATGGTTCAAAAATTTGGATGCTGGCGCTTTCCAGCTGTTCCTTTTCCTCCACGCGCTGGCTCGCACGATGTAATTCGGATGCTCCTGCATCAAGTATTATCCATAAATTATAGATGCGATAAAGGATCAACATTAGGATGGGGGGAGATCCCTTTGATATTTTCATTTTCCATGGATTTCTTTATGAATATGTCCAATCCTTTAGCCATGATAATATAAAGGAAAGGGGGAAGTGGATCTCCTTATCCGTTCCCACGGGAGGGGTTGAAAGTATGGGAAGCAGTTTTGTCGATCAAAATAGAGAAAAATGCAGAGTAGACAAGGTTCATGATCCTTTAGATCCATTCCTAGCAGAAGCCAAAGCCAACCAACATGCTTTGAAGGAAGTCCCAATTTAGCCAGTCATACACCTTTGACATATCAAGTTCAATAAACCTGTCCATTTTCTTATTCATTTTCAAAGAATGTATAGACTCATGAGATATAATTATACCATCCAAAATTTGTCTACCTTTTTGTAAATCCTCCTTGTTTTAGAGAGATGATTTAATTCATTAAAGGCTTTAACTAGTTAGCAATTAATTTGGTAATAGTTTTATAAATGACATTACACAATGATATATGCCCAAAATTATATGCATTATTTGCTTCCTACTCCTTTGGAATCAAGGTGAGGAAAGTTGCATTAAATTGTTAAAGGATAGTTCCAAAAATTCTTGATTCCTCCTCCACCTTCTTGATATCCTTACCAATGATCTGCCATCAGGCCTTGAAGAAATTTGTTGGAAAACCATCCAGTCCAGGGGATTTTTCGCCTACCATCTGTTTGAATGTGAGTTCCACCTCTTCCAAGGATGTGAGATGGGTTAGATTGAGGTTCTACTATGGAGAGATTAGGATTGGGATGGCACTGGAAATCATTTGGATCTTCGATTATCACCTTCTATCAGTTCTTTGAGGAGTTGGCTAAAGTGAGATGTTGTCTCATTTTCAATATATTCGTTCTTTTCAATTCCCCCCCCCACCCTTCTCAGCCATTTTCAAAGTTACTATTCAATTTTTTCTTCTATGTTTGAGGAGAAAATCAACATAGTTACCAACTTAACGAGAATTGTGACCTCAAAATAAAAACTCTGGTAAAAAAACTCATTTTTGCGTCAAAAACACCAAAATCAACCTCTGAATCAAAAGGTGGTGCTACCAATGGCACCCTTTTTTAGGGAGTGGTTGAAATTCTGACCTGTTTTCTCAAAAACCAATATCGTTGTGGATAAACACCTTAAAATTAACCCTCAAATTGAAAAACGATACTACCAGTAACACTAGTTTTTTTTGGAAGATAAAATTATGACTTCATTGACTATTGGTATAATCGTAGATAAAAAAATCAAAATCGACTCCTAAATCTCTTCTTGAAAATTTATTCATTAATTATTTTTTTGTTTACATTAAAAACTAAATAAACTTGAAAAAGAAAACTCTATGGTTTAAAAAAATGAAACAAAAAACACCCTCTTAAAAAAAGAAGTAACACAATTTTTTTTAATTTTTTTTTGAAAAATCTAAAAAATAAAATTAAAATTAAAAAAAAATTGTAACTTAAAAAAAGCATTAAAAACAAATTTTCTTTTAAATAAGAAAATAAAAACCAAAAATATTTAAAAGGAGTTAAAAAACAATTAAAAAACAAAATTTACCTAAAATTTTAAAGAAAAAAACCTAAAATGCTAAAAATAATTAAAAGAAAAAAAACAACAAAGATAAAAAATTTAAAAACTTCATTAAAAAGATAAATTAAAAACTAAAGTACATTAAAAATAAAAAAAATATAATTTTTAATTTAAAAAAACAAAAACATAACACATAATAAAATAAAATGTTTAATAGCAAATATGAATGAAATTTAGGGTTTTTGGAAGGGGGGCGGGCCCAAGCCTCCCTTCGCTCATCCCCCAACCCACATGATCACGCGTGCACCGTCCCCTCCCCTCCCCTCTATACCCCCAAGCCCAGTTGTGTTGCCCAGAAACCCTTCGCAATGAGCGATAAATTTTGTTTTTATATTGTTTTAGTCTTTTTTAATATTGTTTATTTATTTTTCATTTAAAACAAAGTTTGTTTTTTACGGTGTTTTAAAACAAATTACATATTTTTTAATTTTAATTTTATTTTTAGGTTTTTTCTAAAATAAAAAAAAATTGGGTTAAGATTTTTTTAAAAGGAGGGTGTTTTTTTTTTCAATTTTTTTTAAAACTCCGTTGAGATTTTTTTTTTTATCAATTTATTTATTTTTTAAGTAAATACAAAAATAATTAATAAATAAATTTTCAAGAAGAGATTGATGAATTGATTTTGATTTTTTAATCTGTGATTGTACCAATTGCCACGACCATGGTTTTGGTGAACTCGTAATCTTCACTCCAAAATCAAACTAGTGCTACTGGTAGCATCACTTTTCGATTTGAGGGTTAATTTTAAGGTTCTTGTCAACAACGATATTAGTTGTCAAGGCAATAAGTTAGAATTTTAACCACTCCTAAAAAAAGAGTGCTATTGGTAGCACCACTTTTTGATTTGGGGTAAAAATAGCCACTAAATGCAACCTCTAAAAAATGAGAAGTCTAAATAGTTCTCGTTAAGTTGGTAACTTTGTTAATTATGGAAGAAACAAGAGTTTTTATCTCCAATGGGATTTGAGGATGGTTAAAGATAACAAAATAAGTTGTAACAATGTTAAAGAAGGCTATAGGATGTTGAGAAAGGTGTTATAGAAAAAAATTTGTGAACATGGCTAGCAAGGTAGCCATAATAATGAGGGAGAATTCCTTAACATCTCTCTTGTGGCATTGCTGTAATTTTAATATTGAGAAAGCCATTATGTATTGATATCTTCAAAGCATAGGAATGCTAGAAGTGTGAGATATTAAATAGCTAGAATCCATATGCACTAGTATGCATGCTAAGAGCTAATGATGGGTGCACATTGATATGATTTTAGTGCATATGGAAATGATTGAATATATATAATATGCATATACACTAAGAGTAGTTTGTTGATATATATGCAATAAATATGTTATAATGATTAAATGTGGCTAATGATATATTATGTAACCAAGAAAATATTGATAGCATGGTTGAAGATGTGGATGATGTTATTGCATATGATAATCAGTCTTATGAGGACAATAAAATGTTGATCAAGAGGTTGGTCAAAGGAGTATGTGAGTCTCTATAACACACCAATTGATCCTAGGTAGTATCAAATAAGCTGATGGAAACAATGTAGGTATGGATTTAGTGTGCTTATGTTGCATAGATGATGAAGGGAATTTAAGTAAGAATTCCTTTAGTTAGAATTTGATAACTTAATTGATATGTTTGTGTGTTTTGAATGCATTTATGTGAATGATATCCAACTTGGTGTGGTAAATGTAGAAATATTTTGAGATATAAAGGTTGTTTAATCTTTTGAATCCATTCATATGAGATAAAATGGCATGTCAAGTTGTTCTAGTTATAAGTTAATAACCAAGGAAGGTCAAGAGTTATAATCATGTTATAGAAGTGAATGTTAGGGGAGATATCCATGTGTGAGTCCATAGTCATGTTGGATATGGAGACAATATAGTGCTACACAAGTGTCCAAATGTCTTCCTACTTGTATTGGTGTCATGGTTTGTAACCTTATTGCTAACAATGAGAGCACCTTTAGAGGGGAATGGTTTCCTAACGGACCACATAGCAGCGAAAGGATATGCCTTCTAGTATGCCTAAGGGACTATTTAGCAAATAAAGGGTATATAAATGGTGTTGTTGGGATGATGAAGAAGGTGTCGATATGGTTGAGAAAGTATGTGTCAAAACATTGGCTAGACCTTCCAACTCATCATGGTGGAATACATGACATAAGAATATGGTAGTATTAAATTAATGTGAGATGTACTGAATAAATTTGCATAAGTAAATTATGCATGTGTGCAAGTTGTGGTTATGCACACATATATGCACACATATATGTTTACATATATTCTTAAATTCATTATTGGAATGGATTGTGTGAGTGGTCTCTTACAGTATGACATCTAATGCCATGAACCACTATTCTAGGTGAATCTTCCACTTTGTGTGGTACAAAAACTTTGTGGGCTCTATCATCCCATCAAACATTGGCATGTATATGAAATCTGTACGGATACAATTGTAGGTTTTAATTATTTTTCACTATCATTTGGACTACTCATACTCACCACTCTGCCATTAGTTGAGCATAGCTTCAGAGTCATTGTTGAAGCAATATAGTCTTCCCAATGTCTTCTAGTCAAGTTGTATAGCTGGTAAAGGGTTCCCTCATCCATGTATTCTTCTATCGGATCCAAAAACCTCTCTCCAAAGGATGGATCTAGCAGTTGGATGACTCAACAACCTTCCTTTTGCAAATCACATCCATCGCTACTTGAGATTTAGAATGGTGTCATTATCGAATGCCCAATCAATTCCTACTAATCCTAGACATGGAGGATCTTTATAATCAAGAATATAAATCACTTTGAAGTCTACATAGGTTTACATGTGTTATGTTTCATTGCAATTAATATGATTACAAATGAAATGATGTAATATTGGTAAATTCATGAGTTTTGAGATCATTCATGAGTTGTTGTGGTGAAAAGATGGTATGCAAAAGTAGTCATGTTTTTATGGAGTAAAATAAAGACCTGTTTGGAGAATAAAGTTACATAAATATATTTCTTGGATATGGAAATCCATAATGAAGACAAGAACTACTACCTACATAAGTATTATGTGGAAATCCATATATATTTTGGAAATCTAATTGTTGTAATACCTATTTTAAAAATTGGTTGAAAGATAGAGAGATGACCCATAATAGTTGTATGTTTATGCTATGTCATAGGTGGATGGTGGATATAACTAATAAATACAAATGATGAATATTTCAAAGTTTGAAAGCCTGAGAAGACGGTCATTGTGATGACATTGGGACCCTGTGATTGCCATAAGTTATTTAATTGAATAGAGGCTTCCAATGAATGCATAGCAGTGAGAATATATAAGTTGGCACTCCTTTTATGCATGAAATACTTGGAAAGATGGATGACCTAAGGGAATGTTTAGTAGAAAAGGTGATTCCTAACCCTAGAAGGGTAAGTGCGGCAAGGAAGAGGAAAATTAAGTGAATCTGGTGTGAGAAATTCATGTGGCATGATTGTTGGGATCAATGAGGGTGTGTCAGAAAGGAAAGTGATCTCAACTCTTGCTCATGGCAACCTTTTGAAATAGAGAAACATTCATCCATATAAGTGTTGGATTAAAATTTCGTACTTATTTTTGTATAATAAATAGAGATGCTTACTTTGTGGAGTTGGAAATTCCTATGAAGGGAATAACTATTGCATAAAATGGATATAATAATCATATTTTTCTTGATGGTTGTTATAGGAACAATTGAATAATAAAAACATAGTTTTATTATTAGAAACAATAACACTGAGGAAGGTGTTATTCCATGGGGGGTGGGGGGGGGGGGGATGTAATACTCCCTACAAGAATGAACATAAAAAGGTAAGTATGTGGTAAGTGGGTAAGTGGTTTAAATTTGATTCATTTGGAATTTATGTAAAATAATAATAATAATAATAATAATAATAATAATAATAATACAAAAACACACACTTGGATTTGTATCTCTCTAGGAGCACCATGGGGGTAATGAAACAATGAAAGTGGAAATAAGGGTGGTTAATAATATTTTATTAACGTGTCTAGCTCCCATAGCCTTGTTGATGCTCGGATCTGTCAAGACTGGAACAACAACCTCATGAGGACATTAGTCCCCCTTCGTTTTTAGAGAGGTGGTTCTCCTCTTTGGCTAAAAGATATATCTTTGAATATCTTGTATTGGGGAGAGTGCTAGGAAGAAAACCCCAAATATTTATTGCTTGGATATATATGAAAATGGTTATTCAATAACCCAATATGATCTTTATGTGCACTAAGAAGTTCTTTACAAATAAAAGATTGGAGAGGAGATTCAATATCAAAAAATATAAATACTCAATGCCATATATATAATACTCTATAGATACATTCATATCTCCTCACAAGATAAAAGAGAGAATATTTTTGATCATCTCAAAGGGAAATTGATAGGTCAACCTCAAATATCTCATACTTAAAACTCAAAGTTACAAGATACAGTCAATATCAACCCCAAAAGTAAATCTTTGCCAAGCCTTTCTCATAAAATATATCTAACAATATACAAAATCCATTTGACAGTCACAATTATGGCTGCAAATGCTCCATGATCATATATAAAAATTCTTAGAAGATTACAAGAAAAACACTTGAGAACTCAGCCCCATGCTTGTTTCAAGAATATAAACAAAAAGCTTTGAGAAAACAGTGTAGAAGAAGAAACGAATGGAGAAGAATGAAAATATTTGCTTGTTGATCAAAATATTGATTACATAATGATGGTTGGTGTTAGTCTCTAATTATGTTCTTGATTTAGTGAGAATCCCTAATCCTAATTCATCCCTGCTTATACCTCATTGCTTGATTTTATTAGACTTTAATATTTGGTTTGAGATTGTTATGTTTTGCATTTTTGGAATTTTTGAATAATTTTCTTAAGTTTGAAGGTTTAGGATATGGATTAATGAGATTTTTCACATCATTTTCTTATTTGAATTTTGAAAATTCAAATTATTGCTAAGTCATGAATGGTGCTACAGGAATAACGCTATTCCTGCAGTGCTAGAGTAATTATGCTTTGACATGTGCCAACCATCCAAATTTCGTCATGATCAAACAAATCGTGGACAAAAGACCTACATGTACTCCATGATATCGCTTGAATCGATGATGCCATTTGAACCGTTGCATGAATGAGATCACGTTGTACCTACAAGGACCTGCATCAAATCAATCCTATTTCCCAACATTATTAAATGAAATTGTCATCTGTTATTCTAATTCGTCACATAATGTGTGCAAATATCCATTTAAGGAAATCGTTATGTAATAACAACTATAGGTTTTAAAATTCTTGTCTTCAAACAATGCATAGTTTTACAAGATTGTATCATTGACATGGCACCAAAGAAAGGTGGAAAAATCGTTAGGTTTGAACCTAAGGGAACTGAACTACTTGAAGCGTACCCACATATGGCACAGAGGTTCAAGGACGCTAGTTGGTTTGCGTTTTTTACCACATTCTAGGGACATGATGAACATGTGTCCATCATGACAATGTTGTTGGGCACAAAATTATTGAATTAAAGACAAATCATTTTCCTAAAGGTTTGGTTCCACTCGAGAGGCTATTTGATCACAATGATGTTTCCAGAAGGCTATTATTCAGACAAAAGAAACTGATGTAGTGGACTGTGATATCAGTTCTGATTCAAATCCCAGGTTGGTTAAAATATCTAGAAAACTGTCACAAAAACAAAGAGATATATATGTTGAATTGATGAAGCAATATTTAGATGTATTTGCATGGTCTTATGAAGACCTGGAAGTTTTTTATTCAGAGATCATACAACACAAAATTCCTCTGAAACTGGGATCAAAACCTTTTAAGAAAAAGTCTAGGCAATTTAATCCTTTGTTGTTATGCATAATAGAAAAAGATATGAAAATGTTATTGGATGCCAAAATTATAGTTCCACCGAGATACTCAGAGTGGGTAGCTAATATTGTACCTATTTGTTGTGGTGGGAAATCCCCCTATGGACTAGCATTTAGGGTTATATTATGCATGCAAATCAGACCGAAAGAATCCTACTTTCTACCGTCCTCCCAGACCTAATCCCCATTTCTTTTAAGAAAATACATGGTTAAACAAACATACCTTGTTTCAGGCATTCGATGTCGATCCTTCTTCACGCTTGATCCCTTGTCAGTAGCTCTCCTCCCAAGGCTGACCTACCTACAAAAAAAGCAACAAACTATACATGCATTTTACCTACAGATTAATGGGTTAGAGATTCAAACATATATTCAATAAACTATGAAGAACTCATATAGTGGGACGGGAAAAGCATTTCTTTATTAATTTTAATGAATCAACTTACAATGTCGAGACCGGCCACCACTTCGCAAACCTGATCCTGGGCTCCTCTTCAACTGTCCTCCAACTTCTTTTCTCTGTATCTCTTCTTTCACAATGATGGCTAAAGGATTGGGACAATGGGAATGTGTAATTGGGTAGAGTTTCTTTACTATTATTTTCCTCTTCCAAATGGGACCCCTAACCTTTCTTTTATAGGCTAGAAGAAGCTAGGTATTTGGATGAACCCTCGACCATGCATGGCTGGAAGGTTTAGTTAACTTACCCAAAGCTGTGTGTTTTTTCGACAACTTTCCTTTTTTCGTGCTTTTGTAGGTACACCCAGGCTATTTTGGGTTAGCTAGCATGTACATGCATGCAGTAATGGAGTAGGGTGCGTGGGCCTTTATAAAAGAGGTTTTTAAGAAAAGTTGTTCAACAGTGTTTTGGCAAAGGAGGAATCTGAGATGGCATGATGCCAGGTATGCATGTCTGGTGCAAATTAGGGTTATAACAGATGCCCCCTAATATGTGAGGTCAGAAGAGCATATGATGTCCAAAATACATTACCAATCTTTACTGATGTGCCGAAAAAGTGAGCCCAGGGACCAGGAACAGGGAGGTGTCATCTGCAAAATAACAATTGTCTCACTGAGGCAGGCATACCCATGCTCGAGATAAAATAGAATCATGGCTACCAATCAAATACACTGTAGATCCATGTCAAATAACTATATAAAGTGTAGCTGCGAACAATACATAGCGGAGCTACATCTCAAAATAAAAAAAGATATACATATAGAGTATCCATCCTCTAGAAGCTGATATGGCCTGATGGCTGGAGATGAGATCTTCAAAGCTCAAGCAACATCTTCAAAAAATATTCAAAACTCAGGTAGGAGTGTAATATGAGTGTACGAATTCACTACCCAGAGGTCTTCGACGGCTCGTCGGTCATGGACTAGATAATCTTGATGATCAAACTGAAGGCTTCATTGATTCCGAACAAAGACTTGATTGGAAATTTAGGATGGCCGGGTATTAGGGCAAGAGACAAACTGCAGAGGGGCCGACTCTGGTTTGGTGACAAACTTTCCTTGGACAACAACACGACAAATGATGAGACTCAGATAACATGGCATTAACATAAGTTTACGAGGCAGTAGGCAATGAAAACTCCCCATATGTTTGGAAGAATAACCAAACGGAGGAGGACACAACTCTATGTAGAGAGAACAGCTTCCTAAGGTCATATTACATCATAGGGTTTGATGAACAAACAGACAGATGTGCTTTATCCAAGGGCAACTCATTATGTTGCTAATAAAGAAAATACTTGATCTAGATTTTATGAGCAGAATGAAATGAATACAGATTATTAACAGGTGCTTAACACAAAATAACAGAGATACAGTAAAACTGGTTTTCTATTCAATAACAAAATAAGTTGAAACTGTAAAATGCGCGGAAACAAGCTTGTTGGAATGGTGGCGGCTTATCTCTGAGAAGAGATGTGACGGCAGTGCACATTTGCAAGAAGAAGGTTACAATGAGGCTCTGAAGGCATTTTTACAATAAGAAAGAATTCCAAAAACCCTAGACATCCAAAAACCTAACCCTAGGAGATGAAGCGCCAAAAGTCATGTG
>JZKD02S2245576.1:268599-289998 GCA_000966675.3 Picea glauca | reverse complement strand
CCGTAGGGGTTTTACCACGTGAAAACATCGGTGTGTTGATCTTTGATCTGGTTATGTGAGTGGTTACTGAAGGTGTTCGTCCTCTGTTGGAATACCTGTGTTGTCGAACAAGGAATAATGCTATTCTTGCAACGCTGAAGTAATTATACTTTGACATGGTCCAGCCATCCAAATCTAGTCATGATCACACAAATCATGGACAAAAGACATGCATGTACTCCACGATCTTGCTTGAATCGATGATGCAGTTTGAACCATTGCATGAATGAGATCACGTTGTACCTACAAGGACATGCATCAAATCAATCCTATTTCCCAACATTATTAAATGACATTGTCATATGTTATTCTAATTCATCGTACGATGTGTGCAGATATCCATTTAAGGAGATTGTTATGTAATAACAACTATAGGTGTTTAAATTCTTGTCTTGAAACAATGCAGAATTTTACAGTACTATATCATTGACATGGCGACGAATAAAGGTGGAAAAATCATTAGGTTGGAATATGAGGGCATTGAACTACTTGAAGCATACGCACATATGGCATAAAGGTTCAAGGACGCTCGCTGGTTCGATTTTTTTACCACTTTCCAGGGACATGATGAACAGGTGTCCATGATATTTGCACATAACTTCGATGGTTTCTAAGTTGTGATTAGCAAGTTGTTGATGTTGTTGATGGAACATTCCATTGCCAAAGCTTGCAAATTTTCGATCGGGGGAGAACGTGGTCATGGAATTCATGAACCAATTCCTGTTAGCAGATAAGCAGAATCCAGATTGGAAGAAAGCAGTTCCCCATACCTGGATCAGATAGGAGTGGCATACCACTCTAATCATAATTTACAGGTATATTACATGCGAGGGTAGGTTCTTGCTGGTTTACATCTACCATATCAGGTTATTAATGCACATAAATTGAGATTACCCCCTAAATCTACCATATTTTCTCCTCAAAATCCCGTCAAAGATGTCCAAAAGGGTACAATCTCACCCTGCTATGGCCAAAGATAGCTTGTTCCATCAAGTTTTGATAAAGAAATTGGTTGTTTCTTCTTTGAGTGAAGTACAAAAACCCTGGGATTGGTTAATCCATCCCCTAAATAATGATCCTCAACCAAGCAAATAGAAAAGGGGAAAAGGGAAAAAGGAAGATACACAGAAACATAGTATCACAGTTGATGAATTCCCAGTCAAAGAGGAAATATTTGCAATCAGGGTGACAAGGACTAGCAAAATAAAGAAGAAGAATCAACAAATCCATGTAGATACCCCCATAGATGAAAATCAGGAAACATCCACCACCAGCAGAGGTAAGAGATCAAAACTTGATGCAGAGATTGAAATGTTTCTTGATGCAGAAATTGAAGTGTTTTCTGATACATACATAAAAATGGAAGAAGATACAGATGAAGATTACAATGTAGGCTCAATTAAAACCATAGTTAAACATAAACAAAGATCAACCAGTAAGAAAGGTGCCACAGGAAAAAATCAAGGGATCAAATTTGCACCTATGTCTAAATACCCTAGGAGGAACTCCACTAGGGTAGCCAACAAATACAGGTTAAAATCCAAAGCTATGTTTGACCCATCTATCAAAGAGGAATCTAAGGTAGGTGTCAAAAAAAAGGCAGAAAGAATTCCATTACACATGAAAGAAAAAGAAAATAAAAACTTGGGGAAAACAATAGAAAAAGACAAACAGGTTGCTCAATTTCCTACAGGACCTATAACAAGAGCTACCACCAGATTATCAAGAGCTAAAGCACTTTCTAAAGGCACCAATATAATTTCTAAAAACAAATATGATCATCCTATAGACTCAGACCATATATCAGATATTCCATAGGCTATGGACTCAGCTATTTCTGATGATGGTCATAGATCAAGACTAGCTTCTAGGTACCAAATTAAACTGAGAGATCCTAAGGCTGTTATAGACCTAAACAAGCCTGCACTTGCAGAAGAATTTCCAGAATTAAAATTCAAGGTCAGAAGTGATAAAGAGAAGATCAAAGAAATTTAGAAAATGGTGAAACAATTAAAGAAGGAAAAGGATAAAGCAGAGAAATGGAGCACTAGACAGCAGGAAAAGATACAGGGGTTCAAGAAGAAGAAAAAGGAGAAAAAATCATTTCTCAAAGAGCTTAGATAATCTAACTTCAAATTGTATTGGCACAACATTGTACTCACCACTAACCTGAAACAGAGGACTACTAAAGACAATGTTCTTATCATATCATGATAGCCTTATGGAGGTCTTTTTGCACAATTTTGGAAGTTTTGATATTTACCAGGGAACAATAGATGATTTACTTGCTTTTGACTTGTGAAGTTGAATACTTCGAATGTATAACTAAATCAAAACCAAATTTTAATTTGTAGGATCTAATGTATTGTTAAAAGAATAATTTGGGATTAAGTTGTTGAGTTGATGTCTATTTTGGCAATGTAAATGCACATTTTGAGATAACCTTCCTAGAAGATAGATACTGATCAGATCCTATCATTAATAGAACACTATAAAATAGGATCCGTAGTTATCTTTTGGATAGTTTAAGTAGACATATGAAAGACGATGTAAGGTTCGAAAAATTGGATATTCAGGGACCTGTTTTGAAACTCCTTGTAAGACATTTCTATTTTATGTTGACACTTAATGGAAAAGGCATATTGATGGTCAAACTTTCTCTTATTCTATTTTCTTTTTCTTTTCATGCTTGAGATCATTTATCAAACTGCAATGCATTGTTTTCTTGATTATTAATTGATACAGTGAAGAATTTGTTGTTGTTTTGATTTACAATCTAATGTTCTTGTTTCTTAATTATATTTTGAGATAAGAATTCAGTGTGGGGTTAACAAATTGAAGACCTAATTTTCTCTTTCCTTATTTGTCTGATTCATCTATGTGGATACCCTTTAAATAGTCAGTGGGATATCACTTTTCCTTATTCTAAAATTCCTGTTTATCTTGAAACCTTGAACCAGTTTTCAACCACCGTTTTAACAAACCAAATCATAAAACCCTCAAAATAATATTGTAATAACCTGATGATTCCCTAGCTTTCCCTCTCATAGTCAAGTGCAACTTTAGGGACTAACATATTTTGGCGTTGTTTCTAGGGACGAAGAAACGAAGATATCTTCCCTAGTGAAATGATAAGGTTAGATTCAAATCTTGATGGTGAACAAAATTTTGGACATCACATAAGACTGCGATTATTCACCTGATGACTCCTCTGTGGTAATTTTGGATCCTAAAAGAGAAGATAAAGGACCTAAAACTCCTCCAACTTCTTCATCATCTACTAAGTGACTAGTAACCAGAAAAAATCAAGATCCAGAACCTGTTGCAACAGTACCATATCCTGAAAAAATATTAAGAAAATCTAAAGTCATTTCTGGACAGTCCTCTCTCTCAAAGGGAAATTTGTCTTCAAAAAGTTCTCAATGACATTCCTCTAAAATTATAAAACCTCAACCAGATGAAGAAGTAATTATTGAAAGTGAAATAAAGCCTGTCATTGAGCCTGCTACAGTTTCCTCCCCTTCAACCATCTCAGATTTAAATCTAAATCAATGGAAGCTACTTCCTGAACTCATTGAAGAGGAACATTCAAATACTTTTTCTGTAGTTGAAGCCTTGAGGGATCACAACATAGACGTTAAAAGTGAACCAAAAAAACTCTCTTCATCATCTCAATCTCTCTCCTCTGAAGAATTTAAACCACACTATTCCTCTTTTGAAAACCCTATTTTTCTTGGACCATCACCTTCCTCTAGTCCAGAAAAGAAACCTCTGTCTGTTGAAGATCAAGAATTATTATCAGTACATTTAAGTTGCCACACAGGGGACAATTTCTCTTTCTACATCACCAATCTCACTTACTCCTAAATCTCAAACACCCAAGATAACAAATATGGCTGTAAACAGAATGGATGCAATTGTTGCAGCTAGATATGCACCTTTAAACCTACCACAAGTTCTGTATGCCTTTCCACCAAATGACTATATGAAGTATTTGACAAGATTCAATGGAGAAGGAGGAATTACTACTGAAGAGAATTTGAATTCTTTCTATAGTTTTGTAGACAATTTCAATGTAGAGCATGCAGATGTGTGGATGAGACTATTTGTGTAGAGTTTAGATGGTGAAGCAAGAAAATGGTTCAAGCTTGCCACTTAATTCAATTGCTGATATTGATGCTTTGGATGACACCTTTTTAAGACACTGGGGAGACAAGAAAGACTACTTGTACTACATTACTGAATTTGGTGATTTAAAAAGGAAACAAGGTGAATCAATATCTGATTTTACTAAAAGGTTCAATAAAATGTACAGTAAAATTCCAGATGAAATTAAGCCTTCAAAAACATCGGCGAAAATCACCTTTTCCAATGATTTCGATGCTGAATTATATTTGTTACTAAGATAAAGAAGGTCTTCTACCCTGAGCCTAATGCAAGAAGTTTCTATTGAGGTAGAATCTAACATACTAGCGGTAGACAAATTGAAATCTAGGGGTGATAGAGACAAGAAAAAACAGAAAGAAGAGTTTCCTTCCTCTTCTCATACAACATATGATTCTAAGATGGATGAAATGGCTAAAATGTTGAAGACTTTGACATCTGAGATGGCCAGGTTGAAAATGGAACAAAAACAACCTAGTAGAACCACACAGGAGGGCAGATACAGAAATCCAAATCAGTTTAGGAGGACAAACAATGTACCTCAAATTTTACCGAGAGAAAAGAAGAATCAAGAAGATCAAAATTTTTTTCCTCCTTTCCAGAATAATGTAGTAGATGAGGTGGAGGATGAATATGATACAGAACATGACCCTACAATACATTTAAATGATTCATAATAATCACCTATGCATTTGACATAGTAGGATTATGAAGATGCTTTGATATTAAATCAATTTGAAGAAGGGGATGTTGATGAGGTCATTCAGAAGGAAACTAAAAGGAATAAATATAACCTTAGATCCAGTTCAAATACACCTAAAGTGGATACCCTTGTTTCCAAAAACAAGGCCAATACTCCAGTTAAAAAAGGGATTAGTAAAGACAATCCTAAGATTCATATTGATCAACCATTAAATCAGCCTACCAAGGTTAGTACTGCATAGTTAAAGGAATCAGAAAAGAATGTTTCTTCTTTCAGCCTAGAACATGAAATTAACAAAATCAAAATTTATGTGCCTCTGCTAGAACTAATGAATGATGCCTTTTAGGAAGACTATTCTCAAGGCTTTACATCCTCCTTATCAGGTCACCTTTTCAGATACCATCAACCTTGAAGATGAGAACCCTACTATAACTATTGGACCTCTTATTGAAGACATAACTGATACTTCTCCTCCTTTTTACATATCACTAAATGTCCATGACAAGATTTTGCATAACTGCCTAATGGATTCTGGTGCCTCACACAATGTCATGCCTAAGGTGGTATGGATGAATTAGGGTTAGATATTACTTAACCTTACCATGATCTATATTCTTTTGACTCCAGGAAAGTAAAATGCCTAGGATTTATCAAGGACATGATTGTTACTCTTTCCCAACTACCTATGAAAAGAGTGGTATTGGATGTTATTATGGCTGACATACCTCCAAAATTTGTAATTCTTCTATCAATATCCTGGGCTAATAAAGTAGGAGTCACTCTACAGATGGATCTCAATTATACTACCATACATGTTTTTGGTGGGGAACATCGGAGATTATATAAGGAAGTAAGATTGGCCTTTTTGGTAAGTGATCATGAAAAACCTACTAATCATCCTATATATGTTGTAGAATATGATATTGGTTCCTCTATTTTTCATATTGGTGATTAGATGGAAGAAACATCAGTTAGGAAAACAACACCTGCAGTTGGAGACAATGCAGATAATTTTTTTTTGAAAATGTATTTTGATGGGGCTTGTTCTAGAGAAGGTTCTGGCGCTGGGATTGTTTTCATTTCCCCTACCCAAGAGGTCATTCCTATGTCATATAAACTTGAATTTGACATAACCAATAACATCAGTGAGTATGATGCCTTGATGTTAGGGTTGAAAGATGCTACAGATATGGGTACATATAAGCTCTCTAGTTTTGGAGATTCATAACTTATTATCCATCAGATTAATTTTTTTATCAAACTAAGCAACAAAGGTTGAAACAATATAGGAATGAAGTGTGGGATTATGTGGATAATTTCCTTTTGGAATTCAATATTACTTTTGTGCACAAAAATTTGAATATGCAGGCTGACTCTTTGGCACTTACAGCCATCAAATTTAAGACTCCAATGTTTCCTAACTTGAAATTTTAGATTGAGGTTAGACACAGGCCCTAAATACCAGACAATATAAAAAATTGGTAGGTATTTAAAGATAATGAGGAAATTCAAAGATTCTTAAAGACTATCGAATAGTTTTCCAATATTTCAATAGATCAACACAATGAAGATGATGATGTAGAGGTACATTTTGTAGATGTTCTTCAAGACAATGTTGCTCGGCACAAAATTATTGAATTAAAGACAAATCATTTGCCTAAAGTTTTGGTTCCAATCGATAGGTTGTTTGATCACAATGATGTTTCCAGGAAGGCTGTTATTCAGACAGAAGAAACTGATGTAGTGGACTGTGATATCAGTTATGATTCAAATCCCAGGTTGGTTAAAATATCTAGAAAACTGTCACAAAAATAGAGAGATATATATGTTGAATTGACGAAGCAATATTCGATGTATTTTCCTGGTCTTATGAAGACCTGAAAGTGTTTGATACAGAGATCATACAACACAAAATTCCTCTGAAACCTGGATCAAAACCTTTTAAGAAAAAGTCTAGGCAATTTAATCCTTTGTTGTTACCCATAATAGAAAAAGAGTTGAAAAGGTTATTGGATGCCAAAATTATAGTGGCATTGAGATACTCAGAGTGGGTGGATAATATTGTACCTGTCAGGAAGAAGAGTGGAGAAATAAGACTCTGTGTGGACTTCAAGAATTTGAACAGGTTCTCCCTAAAGGACAATTATCCATTACCAAAAAAGGATCATATTTTACAGAGAGTTGTAGGGGAAAATAAGATCTCTATGCTTGATGGATATTCAAGGTACAATCAAATATCAGTAATGGAGGAAGAAAAAAAGAAAACCTCTTTTACCACTCCCTGGGGCACTTTCATGTATGAAAATATGCCCTTTGGATTGATGAATGCAAAAGCCACTTTTCAGAGGGATATGGACATTGATTTTATTGGTGAGAAAGACATGTTTGTAGTTATTTATCTTGATGACATCACTGTATTTTTATCATCTAATGAAGAACATTTACAACACTTGAAGAAAACTTTTGAGAAATGCAGGAGGTACAATATATCACTTAATCCTAAAAAATCACATTTTGTCATGGAAGAAGGAAAACTTCTGGGACACATTGTTTCACCTGAAGGTATCAAAATAGATCCTGCAAGAGTAAACGCTATCCAACATATATACATTCCAAGAAAAATAAGGCTATTCATTCCTTCATTGGTAGAATTAATTTTTTAAGGAGGTTTATACCTAAGTTTGCAGAGATTATCAAGTACATTACTGACATGTTGAAAAAAGATGCAGAAATTAAGTGGATACTAGAATCTAAAGAATATTTTGAGAATATTAAGCAGGCTCTTGTTCAGGCCCTTGTTCTCATCTCTCCATATTACTCCAAAGAATTCATGATTTTTTCATTTTCCTCAGAAGACACCATAACTAATGTTCTTCTACAAATAAATGAGAAAGGATATGAGCAACCCATCTCCTTCTTCAACAAAACTCTCAGAGAATCTGAACTAAAATATGACATAATGGAAAAATAGGCATATGCCTTGGTAAAGGCTTTGAAATCTTTCAGGGTATAAGTTCTTCAATCTGAGATCACTGCTTATGTGCCAAGCAATGCAGTCAAAGAAATCTTAGTCCAGCCTGATTCTGAAGGAAAGAAAGGAAAATGGATCAAAAAAATCATGGATTACAACTTGAATATAAATCCAACTCAGCTGATAAAAGGTCAAGGGCTTGACAAATTAATGACAGATTCAAATTGCAAAGCAATTGAGTTGTATCATCTTTCAGGTAAAGCACATGATTTGTCATTCTAGATTGGAGAAACTAGCTCACAGGTAGACATCAAGTATGTTTCTTCACCATGGTACAAGGATATTATATTTTTTCTAATGAACTTCAATCTCCTCCAGAATTGGATAAATCAAAGTTCAGATCATTAAAATTAAAATCAGTAAAGTATTTCATTATTGACTAGATCCTGTTCTGGAAATATCCTCATGGAATCTTGTTGAGGTGTGTTGATGAAGAAGAGGCTAAACAATTTTTTTGTGATCTACATCGTGGTGTTTTTGGAGGTCATCACCATTGGAAAGATATTGCTTTCAAGATTCTCAGGGAAGGCTATTACTAGCCAGTTTTGTTCTCAAAAAGTTTTTCTCAGGTCAGGGCATGTGAACCCTGTCAGAAGTTTGCAGGAAAGCAGAAACTTATGTCTCTGCCTCTGAAACCTATCATCTCTCATGGACCATTTCAACAGTGGGGCTTGGACTTCACTGGGGAAATCAACCCTTCATATTATGGATAACATAAGTGGATCCTTACAACCACATATTACTTTACAATGTGGATTGAAGCAATTCCAACTCGAAATGCAATAGACAAGGTAATCATAGAATTTATAGAAGGACATATCTCTTCTAGGTTTGGTTGTCCTAAAAAACTAGTTACTCATAATGCTCAAGCCTTTAAATCCAACTCCATGATTGATTTCTGCAATAATTATAACATCAAATTGGTCCAATATACTCCTTACTACCCCCAAGGAAACGGGTTAGCAGAGTCCTCCAATAAAATTCTTATAAGAATTATCAAAAAACTACTTGCAGAAAATAAAAGGTCACAGGATTCCAAGTTAAAGTTTTCCCTATGGGCTGATCGTATCAGTAAAAATAAATCTATTAGGACCTATCCTTTCTAGATGGTGCATGGAACATAGGCTATTCTTCCAACTCAATTGGGCTTACCAGTCTTAAATTTTTTTCAAGAAGAGTTAGAAGAACCTAATGATCTCCAAAGGAGAATTTTTCAGATGATTGAGGTTCAACAGGTCAGAGAATAGATGAATTAGAAAGTTGCTACTCACTAGAGAAAATTCAAAATGAAATTTGATAAAGGAACTAAGAAAGATGTTTTTAACGAAGGAGATTTGGTATTAAGGTGGGATGCTAGGAGAGAGGATAAAGAAAAACATGGTAACTTTGAAAATTTATGGTATGGTCCTTTCAGAATAGCCAAGGTGATGGATAATAATACTTTTCTCCTACATAATATAGATGAAACAAAAACTTTTGGGGGCCCAGTGAATGGGAGGTTTTTGAAACACTTTTCTTTAAAGGTTCATTAAGTTTTCATCTTGTACAATAGGTTTTTCTTTCAATAAAGACTCCATATACCCAATGGACTTGTTTTTATACAGTTGTGTTGTGTGTTGGTGTCAGAAGTCACTTCTAGATTGCAGCAGGAGTAAGCCTAAGGCCCATCAGTTTATGTCATGATTTGTTAAAAGGGGGTGATTGAATGGAAGTAAACTCAGGACAATATCTCTCACTCAGAAAACTGGGTTGGAACAGCAAGGACATGCGAGGTCTTGATCTAACTTAAGCCAATAAATTTTCATAGTGGTGAGTAAATGAAAGAAAAGAAAGGGGAAAAGTCTCAGATATGAGATCCTCTCAGACAAGAGAAAATTCAAGGTAAACCTCAAACGTTGCAGAACTAATACAATCAAACATGCATTATATAGTTACAACAACACTCGATTGGATCATCCATACCCAGGCTTTCAGATTCAGAGGAAAAAGGAAAGGAGGAGGCTGGCCACCATTAAACAAGAAATCTCAAAATATCATTCTATAACCAGAGAACCAAAGGCTTTGTTAAATATTTATAGTCAGGATCTTTTCTCTACCATCGATACCTACAAAAATGGAAAAAATGCCTAGATATACTTGGAACTGACTCTGGCATTGAAGGCACGATCACATCATGAGTTCAATGCTTGACGTCGAGGAGATTCTTTGACAAGCTGTGCATGCAGACATTGGGCAGACTGCCCATCTAGTCTTCTATCAGACGCGATCTTTGTCAAGAGAGACTGACAATATGCCTCTTCTCTTTGTCCTTTCCTAGCCTTCTATTTATGGAAGGAGACGACATTCAACCACCATCAACTACCTCAATAATTTTTTTCTCAGAATCAGGCAAGGCTTGGTCAACTGTGCACCTGCAGGACGTGGCAGTATCCCTTTGGCTTCTGCTGCTTCATTGGACTACTGGGAGGGGACCCATATGGCAGGAGTGGATGAGGGTCTGATGGGGGTGATGGCATCAACATTGTGAGGGTGAGACGAGAGGTGCTGAGGTGGAAGCACCAGGTGGCGAAGAAATGAAGGCTGTTACACCAAATGATGAGGTGATGTGCCGTGAAAAGGTGACAAAGGCCGCAATGTGATAGGTCGGGGAGTGAGGACATGACACAGGTGGAAGTCGATGGGAGAGAGAGAGGCACATGGCAGGAGGTGATAGGTGGGAGCAAGGAAATGGGAATAAGGTGGGCCAGGATGGCGCTGAGTGGAAGACACATGGTGGAAGACAATAAGCGGAGGGATTCAAAGATGTGACAAGGGGGGGCCCACTTTAAGATGCCAATTTCGGACCCCCCCCCCTCCCTTATTAAAGGTAGAATGGATAGGGGGGTCTAGAATCCAACCTTGACCATAGATTGGGGTTCCCCAATCCAGGACGTTGAGAGATGTGCAACTAATTTTGGACCCCCCCTTCTGCTTTAAAGGTAGAATGGCGAGTGGGCTCCAGAATCCAACCTTGACTGTAGATCTGGTCGCATAGATTATGGCCGCCCAAATTTTCCCGCTTCTTAACGAAACGTGTATTTGCGCCCCAAACTTAGGGTAAGTGGGTTTTTACCCCACTTCTTTGCATTTTCCACCCAAAGGGGCCTATATTTTAGGAAAACACCCCCTTTACAAGAAATATTGCTAACATTGTGAATAAAGTGTGAAAGATGCAGGGAAATCAATGAATCAGAAGTAAGGAAAAGGCATTGGTTTGCAGTTCTTGGAGTTTTATCATAAAAACTTCACCCCCATAAGGAGCCAGTGTTAGTCACTAATTATGTTCTTGATTTAGTGAGAATCCATAATCCTAATTCATCCCTGATTATACCTCATTGGTTGATTTTATTAGACTTTAATCTTTGGTTTGAGATTGTTATGTTTTGCATTTTTGGAATTTTTGAATAATTTTCTTAAGTTTGAAGGTTTAGGATATGGATTAATGAGATTTGTCACATCATTTTCTTATTTGAATTTTGAAAATTCAAATTATTGCCAAGTCATGAATGGTGCTACAGGAATAATAGTATTCCTACAACACTGAAGTAACTATGCTTTGACATGCGCCAACCATCCAAATCTTGTCATGATCACACAAATCATGGACAAAAGAACTGCATGTACTCCACGATCTCACTTGAATCGATGATGTCGTTTGAGCCGTTGCATGGATGAGATCACGTTGTACCTACAAGGACCTGCATCAAATCAATCCTATTTCCCAACATTATTAAATGACATTGTCATCTGTTATTCTAATTCATCGGACGATGTGTGCAGATATCAATTTACGGAAATCGTTATGTAATAACAACTACAGGTTTTTAAATTCTTGTCTTGAAAGAGCACAGAGTTTTACAGGACTGTATCATTGACATGGTGCCGAAGAAAGGTGGACAAATCATTAGGCTGGAACTTGAGGGCACTGAAATACTTGAAGAATACCCGCAGATAGCACAAAGGTTCAAGGACACTGGCTATTTTGATTTTTTTACCACTTTCCAGGGACATGATGAACATGTGTCCATGGTAATTGCACAAAACTTCGATGGTTTTGAAGTTGTGATTGGAAATATATTGATGTTGGTGATGGAACATTCCATTTCCAAAGCTTGAAAATTGTCGATCGGGGGAGGACGATGGTGGAAAAAGGAGCACGTGGTCATGGAATTTGTGAACCAATTTCTATTACCAGATAAGAAGAATCCAAATTGGAAGAAAGGAGTTCCCCACAATTAGATAAGATAGGAGTGGCATACTGCTCTGATCATAATTCACAGGTATATTACACATGAGGGTAGGTTCTCACTGGTTTACATCTACCATATCAGGTTATTAATGCACATAAATGGATATTACCCCCTAAATCTACCATTTTTTCTCCTCAAAAGCCTGACAAAGATGTCCAAAAGGGTACAATCTCACCCTGCTATGGCCAAAGGTATCCTGTTCCATCAATTTTTGATAAATACACTGGTTGTTTCTACTTTGAGTGAAGTACAAAAACCCTAGGATTGGTCAATCCGGTCCCTAAATAATGATTCTCAGCCAAGAAAAGAGAAAAGGGGAAAAGGGAAAAAGGAAGCTACAAAAAAATAGAGTAACATAGTTGATGAATTCCCGGTCAATGAGGAAATATCTGCAACCAGGGTGACAAGGACTAGAAAAAGAAAGAAGCAAACTCAAAAAATCCATGTAGATACCCCTATAGATTAAAATCAAGAAAAATCCACCACCAAGAGAGGTAAGAGATCAAAACTTGATGCAGATATCGAAATGTTTCCTAATGCAAAAATTGTAGTGTTTTCTGATACAAACATAAAAATGGAAGAAGATATAGATGAAGATTACAATTTAGGCTCAATTAAACCCACAGTCAAACATAAACAAAAATAAACCAGTAAGAAAGGTGCCACAGGAAAAAATCAAGGGAAGAAATCTACACCTATGTCTAAATACCCTAGGAGGAACTCAACCAGGGTAGCCAACAAATACAGGTTAAAATACAAAGCTATGTATGACCCATCTTTCAAAAAGGAAAATGTTATATTCATAGTGGACCATTCTGAGGACTCTAAATGAGGTGTCAAATACAAGGCAAAAAGACTTCCATTACACAGGAAAGAAAAAGAAAATAAAAACTTGGGGAAAACAACAGAAAAAGGCAAACATGTTGCTCAATTTCCTACATGACCTATAACAAGAGCTACCACCATATTATCAAGAGCTGAATCACTTTCCAAATGCACCAATAAAATTTCTAAAAACAAAGATGATCATCCTGTAGACTCAGACCATATATCAGATATTCCAGAGGCTATGGACTCAACTATTTTTGATGATGATCATAGCTCAGGACTAGCTTCTAGGTACCAAATTAAACTGGGAGAACCTAAGGATGTTATAGACCTAACCAAGCCTACACCTGTAGAAGAATTTATAGAATTAAAAGTCAAGGTCAACTTGATAAAGAGAAGATCAAAGAACTCCATAAAATGGTGAAACAATTAAAGAAGGAAAAGGCTCAAGTAGAGCAATGGAGCGCCAGACAACAAGAAAAGATATAGGGGTTCAAGAAGAAGAAAAAGGAGCAAAATGCATTGCTCAAAGATCTTAGAGAATCTAAATTCAAATTGTATTGGCACAACATTGTACTCACCACTAAGCTAAAACATAGGACTACTAAAACCAGCGTTGTTATCATATCATGATAGCCTTATGAAGGTCTTTTTGCACAGTTTTGGAAGTTTTGATATTTACCAGGGAACAAAAGATAATTTACTTGTTTTTTACTTGTGAAGTTGAATACTTCGAAGGTATAACTAAATCAAAACCAACTCCCAATTTGTAGGATCTAATGTATTGTTAAAAGAATCATTTGGGATTAAGTTGTTGAGCTGATGTCTATTTTGGCAATGTAAATGCTCATTTTGAGCTAACCTTCCTAGAAGATAGATAATGATCAAATCCTATCATGAATAGAACACTAGAAAATAGGATCTATAGTTATCTTTGGATAGTTTAAGTAGACATATGAAAGACGATGTGAGGGTCGAAAAATTGGATATTCAGGGACCTGTTTTGAAATTCCTTGTAAGACATTTCCATTTTATGTTGACACTTAATGGCAAAGGCATATTGATGGTCAGACTTTATCTTCTTCTATGTTATTTTTGTCTTCATGCTTGAGATCATTTATCAAACTGCAATGCATTGTTTTCTTGATTATTAATTGATACAGTGAAGAATTTGTTGTTGTTATTATTTTCAAGTTTTGATTTACAAGCTAATGTTATTGTTTCTTAATTATATTTTGAGATAATAATTTTGTGTGGGGTTAACAAATTGAAGACCTCATTTCCTCTTTCATTATTTGTATGATTCATCTATGTCGCTACCCTTTAACTAGTGAGTGGGATATCACTTGTCCTTATTCTAAAATTCTTGTTTATCTTGAAACCTTGAACCAGTTTTCAACCACCCTTTTAAAAAACCAAATGATAAAACCCTCAAAATATTATTACAATAACCTGATGATGCCCTAGCTTTCCCTATCACAGTCAAGTGAAAATTTAGGGACTAAAAACTGGTGTGTTTCTCTCTTTCTCCTTTGAATTCCCTCTCAACAATGAATTCTGGAACTCATGAAGTCTCTCTTTTCCCTTTTTAAAGAAATGCTCTTCTAACTACTTGAGTTGTTAGGTTTTTTCCTTTTTATTTTTTAGAAAATCACTTTAATTAACATAAAATTGTAATCTCATTAATGAATTGAAGTCATTTTATTCGTGATTTAAAGTGGGCCCCGAAAAAGCTTTAAATAATTTTTTTTTTTAAATAAACTTTTATTTTGAATAATTTTTAATGTGCTCCCTCCTTGAAGAGATAACTGTGTTTTAATTTCCTAGTAAGGATGTGGATATTTTCCACCCTTTAAACCAATTATTATGTGATAGTCATTTTCCTATATTTCCAATAATATAAAATTTGTCCAAATCCATCGCCCGGATCTCAAGATATGAGCTCTTGAAGTCGAGTTGTCATGTAGACCCATTAAAAATGAAGTTGACTGATATTTTAATTTCTAGGGAAAATGTAGCAACTGTTAGCCTTTCAAGCCTATCCCATAATCTTATACATTGAAAAAAATTTCCAACGGTATAACGTTTCCATGATTATGACACCCGAAGCTCAAGTTATGGCCTCTGCAAGATCAATGCTCAACCACCATCGATCAAGATTGATGGTCAAATCTCAACCCTTAGATTGAATCTCTTTTTCTTCATGCAAATTCGACTTTTTCTTTATCTAGGTTATCCCACATGCATGGGATATTGCAAATATTCATGGTATATAATACTAAATGTTTCATACACTTAGCAAGAAACAAAGAAGATAATAAATTATGGAGCTTGGAGGATTCGACCCTTGGAAAATTGTTGAATAAAATAATAATTTTTGGAACCCCGTCATCGTCGACCTCATGCCCAGTTAGCATTGAGTCATTCTTGAGTCATATATCACATGTCATAAACTCATTAGATACCAAATATAACCAATAATATGCCACCATTTGTCATAAATTGTGTGTTACAATGTGAAGGATATTATTGGTTCAGAAAGTAATATAATGAAACTTGAAAAAATAAGTTAAGTATGGGAAGATGTATGAGAGGGTAGGTGAAGGGAAAATTGTGGGTAGTGGAAGTCGAGGGGGTAGTTTGTAGGATATGAGGTTGGGTTGGTGGGTTGGGGAGTGAGGTGAGTAAGGGAGTGAGGGATGACTGGTGCCCGCCCGCCCACGAAATATATTAGTTTTAAAAAAATGTTTAAGTTGGGAGAGGGTAAGGAGATGAGAGGGGAAGGGCATAATTTGTAGGTGGCAGAGGGATAAGGGTTACATAGGGTGATGTAGGTGGGAAGGTAAGGTGTAGGAAGAGAATTTAGGAGCATGTTGGGTTAGTGGGGATGGGAAGGTGGGGTAAGTAAGGAGATGAGTCCGCGAACCCGATGAGGAGAGGAGGGAAGAGTCCTGAAAACGTCTAAGTGTGGAGGCTAGTGGAGAATATGGGAGAAGAGTGAGGTAAAGTATGGAGAGAAATATGTTGAGTGAAAATTCTAAATGTTGAGTATGAAATAAAATAAGAGAGGAGAGGAGAAGAGTTTGAAAATGAGACTAAGTATGAAAGAGGTGTGCTCTTTTTTGCTTAAATTTTAAACTTGGATATCTTGAGCATATGAACTCAGATTTATGATCTGAAAAATGTGTGGCGAAGCTGAGAATGAAGGTTGCATAATAAAATTATAAAAGTTAGAAAAAATTTCTTCTTTTGATATCAAGTATTTTATGAATCCGAGAGTAGTAAAATATAAGTGACCAAATTTTGGTCAACAACTGGCTCCAACTGTGGGACAGTGACCCCCTGTGGGTTGTTGAGAATACCAAAATTGCAATTGCTTCCTTCTCCATCGAGACATGGATTCATCTTCAATAAATTCTTATAATCTCTCATTCCTTTTTTCATGAATTTATTTCCTTATTGTGCAAAACTTGAACTGATGAAATAAACTATGTACAAGAAGATCTACCTACCCTATCCTACTTGGAGGAAAGATGCATTTTCAGGTGTAGGTATATTTCCAATGGAGCCATTCGAGCATCCAATTGAATTGTGAAATGCGATCCAACAGTAATAAAAATATTGGGGCTGCTTCGAATGAATCAAGAGCATGCCCAAAATTTACCACAATGGGATCAAGAAATGTGTGCAGAAGACTTGTTTGCATTGGCGGGCTGACAATACTTTTGAACCAATATTCAATATAATCTACTCTTGGCTGCCCAAGAGTGTTTCTATCTTCAGTCAAATGAAATTTGTTTTTCTTGAAAACATTCTCTTTTTCTCCTTTCTCTACATTCAAGATTCTTGTTTCACTGGTGATGTCTTGGCAATGTTCTTCTTCTATGCAATGGTTATTTTCTTTGTTCTCAAAATTGTTTTCTTCCTCCAATTCTTATTCATTTTGGATAAATTATTCTTGTATATTTGGTGGATATTATTTAATTTATTCCTCATATGGAGTATATGAGAGGCTTATATTTTTTTCTTGGTATTTAGAATTCGTTCCTTCATTCTCAACAACAAGATTTGATTCAAAAAAGTCTTGCAGTGTTTCATGATATTATTCTTCAAAATCATTCATTCCATCCTTTTGTGTCCATTTGCAAGAGGGTGGGTGGGAAACAACATATGTAATGAACTCTCCAGTAAAAAAAAATTCTAGTACATCCCAACTGGTAATGGTTCCATGCAGCAATGAACTATACCATTCAAGAGCATTCCCATGTAGAGTTTGCAAGAATAATCTACATGTAACATTATCTTTAGTGAGATTGAAAATTTCACATGCACATTGGAATCTAAATAAATGTTTCTTTTCATCCTCCAAATTATTCCCAAAGAATGTAGAAATTTTTTCCATAGAAATATTGGGCATTTGAAAAACAATTCTGGTAGATTTAAAGGACCTCTATGTAGTCACCTTCTTCTTTGGGTACTTCTTCTCTTTGTTTCATATTGTAAAGCCATTGATGGGATTGTTGGAGAAGATAAAGAAGTATTGTGATATGAACAATATTCTTTAGTGAAGTCACCATGATGATTGTATTGAAAATTTTGAAATCTTTTCAATAGATTCGCCAGGGAAATGGCGTTTCTTGATTTTTGTAGTTATTGGTTCTTTGCAAATTTTGATTTTTTACTTGTCCCAAAAATATATTGAAGCATTTTTATGATGCATCTAGAACAAGTAACTATTTTCTTGAATCTTTCTTTTGAAATATTGAACCATTGAGACTCTGGTTACTTAATCACATCTGAAACAAGGCCTCAAACATCTTGAAAATAAATCGCTTACCCAATATGGTCACCAAAAATGTTGATGCTCAGATCTGTCAAGACCAGAACAACAACCTCATGAGGACATTAGTACCCCTTCATTTTTAGAGAGGTGGTTCTCCTCTTTGGCTAAAATATATATCTTTGAATATCTTGGATTAGGGAGAGTGTTAGGATGCAAAATCCAAATCTGTATTGCTTGGATATATATATGAAAATGGTTCTTAAATAACCCAATATGATATTTAGGTGCAATAAGAAGTTCTTTACAAATAAAATATATAAGAGGGGCTTCAATATCAGAAAATATAAATACTCAATGCCATATATATAATCCTCTATAGATACATTCATATATCCTCACAAGAGAAAATAGAGAATATTTATGATCATCTCAAATAATTTTAAAACAGTATTTCAATTAAAATTAAAGGGAAATTGATCAGACAACCTCAAATATCTCATACTTAAAACTCAAAGTTATAAGATACAGTCAAGATCAACCACGAAAGTAATTCTCCATGGAGTCTTTCTCATGAAAGATATCTAACAATATAAAAAATCCATTTGACAGTCACATATATGGCTGCAAATGCTCCATTATCATATATGAAAAGTCTTGGAATATTACAAGAAAAACACGTGAGAACCCAACCCCATGATTGTTTCAAGAATACAAACACAAAGCTTTGAGAAAACAATGTAGAAGAAGAAAAGAATGGAAAAGAATGGAAAATAATGAAAATCTTTGCTTGCTGATCAAATATTGATTACATGGTGATGGTTGTTATGTTTGTCTCTTTCTCCTTTGAATTCCCTCTCAACAATGAATTCTGAAACTCATGAAGTCTTTCTTTTCCCTTTTTAAAGAAATGTTCTTCTAACTACTTGAGTAGTTAGGTTTTTTCATTTTTTTGTTTAGATTCCTTTTTATTTTTTATAAAATCACTTTAATTAAAATAACACAGGAATCTCATTAATGAATTGAAGTCAATGATATTCATGCTTTAAAGTAGGCCCCAAAAATATTTAAATAAAAGTTTTTTAAATAAACTTTTTTTTTGAATAATTTTTAATTCGCTGCCTACTTTAAAAGACGACTGTGTTTTAATTTTATGGTAAGGATGTGGATATTTTACACTCTTGAAGCCACTTATGATATGATATTCATTTTCTTATCTGTCCAATGATATAAAATTTGGCCAAATCCGTCACCCAGATCTCAAGATATGAGCTCATGAAGTTGAGTTGTCACGCAGACCCATTAAAAATGAAATTGAATGATATTTTAATTTCTAGGGAAATTTTAGCATGCTTAAGAATTTTCCGCTTATACCATAAACATCTATGTTGAAATACCTTTCTAACGGTATAATTTTTTCTCGATTCCAACATCCGGAGCTCAAGTTATGGCTTCTTCAAGATCAACACTCAGCCACCGTCGATCAAGATTTATGGGTGAATCTCAACCCTTGGATTGAATTTGTTTTTCTTCAAGCAAATTTGAATTTTTATTTATAGAGGTTATCCCACATGCATGGGATATTACAAATATTCATGGTATATAATACTAAGTGTTTCATAAACTTGGCAAGAAACAAAGAAGAGAAGCAATTATGGAGCTTGGAGGATTTGGCCCTTGGAAAATTGTTGAATAAAATAATAATTTTTGGAACCCAATCATCGTTCACCTCATTCTCATCTAGCACTAATTCATCACTGAGTCAATGTAGAATCACATTCCATATATAAGAAACTCATTATATACCAAATATAACCAATAGTACGCTGCCATGTGTCACAAATTGTGTGCTTCCATGTGGAAGGATCTTATTGTCTCGGAATGTAATGTAATGAAACTTGAGAAAACAAGTTAAGTATTGGAGGATGTGCGAGAAGGTAGGTGAAGGGAAAATTGTGGGTAGCCGAAGTAGAGGGGGTAGTTTTTAGGCTGTGGGGACGAGTTGGTGGGTTGGGGAGTGAGGTGAGTAAGGGAGTGAGGGATGACTGGTGTCCGCCCGCCCGCGAGCTATATTACTTTAAAAAAAAAGTTTAAGTAGGGAGAGGGTAAGGAGATGAGAGGAGGAGGGGGTAATTTGTAGGTGGAAGAGGGATAATGGTGACATTGTAGTAATCTAGATATAAAATAGTATGCAAAACATAAATAATTCGCTAGAAATGACAGAGAAACAATGATATAACCAAAACAATACCACAATAATACCAGAATAACACCAGAAGAACACTTTGATTACTGAGATCGATGTTCACTTTCCTCTTTGATGGGGCAACCTCCAACATAGCATATCTCTATTACAATAATATATAAGACAAGACTTCTCATACCTTCTACTTATATTTATACTAAATCTATTTATCGAAAAGAACCATCTAGAGGAAGATCCTTCTAGAAGCAGAAGCTTCTATTAGGTCTTCTTACCTTTGATATATTCTTCCTTATTTCTAGGCCTTATTAATATTGGTATTTATTACATGGAATTATATTATTCTACCTACTTTAGGGGTTAGGGAGCTTAGGTCCCTAACATGCCCTCCCCCTTGAAGAACAACCTTGTCCTCAAGGCTTTAGATGAGGGAATTGTTGTAGAATCATGGTGAGCTCCCAGGTGGCATCTTCTGGAGGTGTATCTTTCCATTGGACTAGCACTTCCTGGATGGTGCGTTGACGGAGAAGATGCTCTCTCTGGGCCAAGACTGCTTGTGGCTGCAACCATATGGAACCTTCTTCATCCAACTCAGGACTACTAGTTTTGTAAATGTGTTGAACCTGGAAAGAATAAATCTAGCTAGAAAATACCACACACATTTGTAGAGAGAAATTGAGAAAGAAGAAGCAAGTGAGAAAGAATGGAAGAATTCTCACTAACCATATCCCACACTCAAAGAGTGAATAATTTACAATAGATATAGGCTACATGAGTAACTAATGTGCCATAAGTAGTGATTTAGAGAGATCTAGACACTCACTGACAGACACTAGAGTGAACTTCCACCTAGAACATAGTTACCAACTTAGAGTTCTCATTTTTTGGGGGGTCAAATTTTTTACCCCATTTTTAAAAATGGTGCTACTGGTAGCACCACCCTCCATTTTAAGGTGTTTTTTTGATATTTTAAATTTTATGATACATAAGGTTTCCACTTTGTTTTTTTAAATTCTCGTTTTTTCATTTATTTTCAAATTGTTCATTTTTTATTTATTTTTTCTTTTTTCTCAACGATGTTTTTTCATTTATTTTCAAAATTTTCTATTTTATTTTTATTCAATCATGTTTTTAATCATATTTCCATGCTTCATCCAATGTTTAAAATGTTGTACAACATTTAGATTTTTAAAATTAATATTTTTCATACAATTATCTGTCCTTAATTAAGTTATGGTTCCATACATTTTAAATATAGTGGAAAATATCATTTTTAACACATTTTTTTAACCCTACTTCAATACATAGAAAATAATTGTAATTAAATAACACTATATTTGAATATTTAGCAAAAAAATATAA
>JZKD02S2245576.1:241086-255088 GCA_000966675.3 Picea glauca | reverse complement strand
TCTTATACTATTGTTCATTTCTCATTGGATATAATTGAATGGTTTAAGTATAAGTTTAAAAAGGTTTTTAAATTGTACTTGATACTGATTCACCCCCCTCTCAGTATCAACATCTACTTATTGCATTATATATAATTTTTTTTATCTTTAACATTGTTTTAAATGTTCCATGGTCCCAATTTTATAATAATGTGGGAGGTTGATCGTTGAGGTTGATTTTATTTGGGTGGAAATCAGTTTTTTTGTTATCGTTAACAGTTTTTTAAATATTTGGGGGTTCTAATTATATTATAATGTGGCAGGATGATCATGGAAAAGGGCCATCCATAGAACATGTAAATGATTATCAAATTCAATTTTCATTTTATGTGAATTTTATTATTTGCTTATATAATTTTACTGAAATAAACTTTTTGTTGTTGAAATTATATGTAGTCGGAAGTCCATGTTGATCATGATTTCTCCGATGAGGAGGGGTTGTATTCATTCCCCGATCGGATGGCATTAATAAAAAAAAAAGATAATTAAAGAGAACAAGGAACTTGCTAGCTTATTAGATCATCCAGATCAAACTCCCGACATCCTAGAAAAGATAAATATCCTTATATCACAACTTAACACATATAAGGTAATAACCATAATTTAAAGTGTTTTTTTTCTAATGTACTCATATGTTCAATTATAAAACTTTGTTCTTTAACTTTTACATTATCTCATGAAAAAACATTTTCTTTTTTATAAAGAGATTTTTGGAGTGTGTTCAACCCAGTGTTGGTAGTAGTGGCGCTACAGAGATGCCACAGAGTCCTGATGCAGATGATCATACAACTGCTAGAGTACTATTTACTTCTCCATCTTCCACACCTAATTTATATAGGATCCATAACACACACCGCCATACATCCACACATCAGTCAGACTTTAGAGATGGTGTCAGAGATGAGTTTGATGATGTGGTTGACATGGTTGCATTTCCTGGAGCTAGACGTGTGACAAGCACAAGGATCCTTCCATGCACATTTTTGGTCGACGATAATGGAATTCCATTAAAACAAATAAGACTCCTAGGTAGTTTTTCATATTTTAATCGTTTCATGTTGTCCATCTCATACACAAATCATCTAGATTATTAATTTTAAATTAGTGATCATATCTTTTTGTGTGTAGGAAACAACCATTTTTATAGGCACCTTGAGAGAAAGGCCTTATTGATTTTTGGGGCAACCTTACGCATGAGGTGGAATTTCCATAATTCAAACCTTAAAAAAGAACTTATGGATTATCTCGAAGGCCTCTTTGGAGTAGACACGTTTAATAAAAAAGAGGTCACCTCTGCAGTGAGTGAATATTTAAAATATACATGGGATGTTTATAGAAGAAGCTTGGCAGGAAATCCTAGGTATGAGAGTCCTCCCTCAATTCCAGAGAGGGAGTGGAAGGTGATCATTGATGATGCAAAAGAAAATATGTTGAAAAAATCAGGAGAAAAAATAACTGGTACCCCAAGGTAAATTACAATATTTTGATTTCAATACCAGCTTTAATTTTCTTTAGATCTAAATAAAAGTGTGGTTATATATAACATACTTGAAAATTTTGATGATAGGTTGCCTGACACTTTGAAGGAAACCAAAGAAAGGATTTCCAAACATGGAAAACATGAGCTAGACCAGGGTAGCTACTAGAGGTTACAGTCACAAATCATAAGTACCAAAACATCTTAAGAATATTATTTGTATCATCTTACAACTTTTAGGTAATTACAGCCAAAAACATTAAAAAAACATACCCTTATGCAATGCAGGGCAACAAATTTGGAACTGAAACCACGAAAGAAGACCTCCAACTTGGTTACAAGTACGGTTATAAATCTATGATTGATCGTAGGAAAATCATGGGGTAGAACCAAAGATCCAGTTTGCAGGATAAGGTAAATAAAAATCACTCCACATTAACCTTTCATTACTTATAAAATACGTAAATGTTTGATATCTTCCATAATTTAATGTCTTACTTTTCTTTAATCAGGGGGGGAACACTATCAAAGAAACCATTAGTACTGGACAACAGAGTGTTGATAGTGCAATGTGACCAAAAGATCATGGTGCTTCCTAGAAGCCCCATCCCAGTGGGGTGCAACCCCAAGATGTTGATGTGACTGAGCCCCACGAAGGTAAAATGGTTGTATATTAATCATATACTTAACAATTTTGTACTTATAAATTTTGATGTTTCAATGGTAGAGAATTTCATAGTTGAACCTCCTCGACTTGAAGATCAAGTGAACAAGGAATCCATTCCAACAATGTTGACTAGAGGACCAGGTAAATAATTACATTACGAAGTTTTTTTTTAATATTACTGAACTACAATGATATTTAAAAAATGACCATATAAATTTAATATTTTTTGTTTTTATAGCTTATGGCCCCTTACAGTAGCCTCCACACCGTGGGTATGAAACTAGACGTGCTCGACATGAAAGGACAGAAACAACATTAGTTGTTGAAGATAACCCAGTAAACAAAGACATGGAGATGGATGAATTACTTTAGAACTAGAAAACACAAAAGAAGACTAAAAGAAATTGATGATGTGTAATAATTTTATAAGACAGTTAGATGTACATTATATAGCTAAACATGTAATGATGCATATAATGCATTGACATTATGGGTACTTTTTCATATGATAATATACAAAAGGTTATTTCTATGGCTTGTATATATCTGTGAATGCAATTTTATTATACACTTAATGATAATTTCATCTTCTCTTAGTCTTGGTATATATTGATTTAATACTCCTTGGTTCTATTGGTTCTATTGGCCTTGACATATAATTTCTACATCAATTTGTGGCTCCATGGATATCATCCTAGTGATTTGAAGGCATTGGTAAACGTGAAAGTTACGAGATTGAATTGTTCAAGTTTGGATTTAAATTTTACATGCTTTTTTTTTGTGGGTTTCAATAGTTCCAAACTTGTATCTCTTTGTCATTTAAGAAAGGTAATCTATTTGTATTTTAAGATATAACGTGAGAATCTAAGCAAGACCTAGTGCCTTGTGCTTGGGCTATGGAGTATAGGAAACAAATAGAACTTAAAAATCGATAAAGAAGATGTGACAAAACCAACAAACACCAAGTGTTATCAGTCAAGGACATATATGATATATATGTAACAACCATATGAAATGCTCAACAAAGACACAACAACACATCCATAAAATTATTGCACCCACATAAGACATCAAAGATGAGATTAGAGTAAGAGAGATAACCTTCTATTGAATTCTCAACCCCTAAGCTATCTCCTTTAGAAGGGGCACAAGCTATCTCAATTATTATTATTTTTTAAAATAAATATATGTTTGATGGGTCATATCAGGAGTACAAATTCTCTTTGATATCTCATCAAAAGTTTAAATTCTTACAGTAACTTCCTTGCATTATGAAGAGCATGAATAAGAATGTTATTAAGTGACAAAGTCTGAAGAACATTCATGCCTCCTCAATTCTTATTAATTCTTGCAAAGACCATCCATTAATGTAGTAAATGTTACAACATTAGGATTGTATCCCTTGGACACCATCTCATCCAAAACATTGTAAGCTTCCTCCCACCTACATTCTTCACTACTTTAGTTTTTCTTCCTCCAATTGCATGTGAACCAAATGATTTACAACACCCTTCTCTTTTAATATTCTACCCAATATTAGACTGTCTATATAAACCCAAATGTCAACTATAATCATTGATCCAAGGAGTTAAAAATTCATTTTGACAGAAATACATTGGTATTCTATAACATTGGCACAATTTAATAGATAAACAAAAACTCCTCTTCTTGAATATGCACCTTGATCTCTACAAAGATTAATTCATGCTAGTATCACATGATTTTCATAACTTGAAAGAGAGAGAGACCTCCATTTTTTATTTTATTTTTATAACTTGGGACTTGAAAAGAAGTCTAGTTTAGTAAATCAAGGTGAAGGCCTTCAGAATTTGTCAATGTTCTTGGTGATTATTTACATATAATATCTATTGTTCATGAGGAATCTAATGTCTCACTTGGATTGAATTTTCAAGAGTTATTATTGTTGATTGCATCACCTTAGCTTGATCTTTAGTAAGAATTGTCAAATCTTCATAGTCATCTCGTTCAACACCCATATGGTGTCTTGGAAAGTGAAACTGTTAGTGGAAACCACAAGACAAATAAGTGGAACAACAATTCCAAAAGTGACAAAAAGCTTTGCGTACCATTTGTTCAAACCATTGTAGCACATATTTGCAAAATCCAACAATGGATATATATAGAATGAAAAATAATCAAGCACTAATGTTTTTTTGAAGGCTAGTGGATTTTGTTCTAATGCAAAAATGTTTATTGTAGTCCTCAAAATCTCACATAATATATCGCATGCATCCATATCAAGTAGAATTTTCTAACTAGATTATAACCATTGGTTGCATAAGGGGCCAATAATTGTTATTAGCTTTCCATTGAATGGTACAAGGGGAAAATCTTCCCAGGTAATTGTTAATGTTATTATTGCACTTCCTTCATAAGCATCAATTTCCAAATTGTCCTAGGAATTATTTTCTCTATACTCTAATGGAACCTGTTAGCGATATTTCTTGTCTCGGGACAAGAAATAGAAACAAGACAGTGAAAGTCCCGAATTCCTGAGAGTTAATAGGGACCGTCCATCTGGAAAGGACATGTGGTAGGAGATCAACGTTATTGGGGAGGGTCCCGACAGGGAAGCATCCATCGGAGTTGAAGCCATCGGGATATCGGGGATCCTGGTGACGAGTGATTCGTGCACTTCAAAATTGCGATCCGCGAAGCCCCAATCGGTGGGGAACAACTATCAGTCATGGTGGGATCAAGAGGAGCACCATAGTGCAGGATCCAGTTGTCAAATGGGCGGAGGTCAAGCTCATCGGAAAATCAGGGTTCTTGGAGGAGAGGGAACCATTGCATCAAACACTGCGATATCGCAATACGCGATATCCTGACACCAAGAGTATGGGGCCACATAAGTTGACGGAGGATATGTGGCAGGATTTCGCGACGCGGAAGGGACCATTGACAGGTCAACGACCATGAGCCATTGGGGATCGGAGAATCACAAGTCCAGAGGATGCATGCACATTAACGTCGCAAACCTCGAAACCCCGATGGAAAGCTATATGGCTGCGGGCATATGGTAGCGGTCACTTGGACCAGGGCCTAGTCGGAGGGCTAGCACGGAAGGAGCCATCGGGGATCGACGATTTGCGAGTCTGGAGGACTTGTGAATCGTGACATCGCAAGTGCCGAAACTCCGATAGGAGGGTGAGTCCACGGTTGCGGAGGCATGGTCATATGTGACATGAGTTAAGCTCAGGAGGGCTCGAACGTGAAAGGATATCATCGCAAATCGAGGATTGGAGAGCAGGAACTCTCGAGAACAAGAACCCTGAAACCCTGATAGTGAGTCGGGGGTAACCACGGTTAAGTGCAGAAGGCCGTGGGGAGGAATTAAAGGACCTGCGGATCGGGTGTTTGATGCCGGATTGCTATGAGGGGACCCCTATGGAGGACATGGATGAAGGTAAGACGAGAGGCGTTGAGGTGGAAGCACTAGGTGGCGAAGAAACGGAGGCTGGGATACCAGATGGTGAGGCCATTCCAAATCCCAAGGAATTAGTTATTGTGGTAGTTGATGGTGGTTGAACATTGTCGTCTTCCATAAATAGAAGGCCAGGAGAGGACCAAGCGTAGAGGCAGACTGACAACCCATCCTGATAGAGATTGCATCTGACGAATGACTGCATGGGCAGTCTGTCCAGTGTCTTTGTACACCACCTGATAGAGAAGCTCCTCAACGTCAAGCATTGAATTCATGATATGATCGCACCTTCAGTGCCTGAGTCAACTCGAAGTATATGTAGGCATTTTCGCCATTTTGTAAAGGATCGATGGTTGAGCAGAGCTCCCTACTGTAATGTTTTAGTAGCTATTTCAGCTTTCAGCTTGTGTATCTGTATATGAGATTTCTTGTTTTATGACAGATAGTTCTTCTTACCCCATATAGTTTTTCATCTCATGCTAGGAGAGTTCATGACCGAATGAGTCACACAAATTGTTGCATTTCTGTTATGATAAATGATTTATCGTGGCATTATTGTATTTTCTGGTTTTCTGTATTTAAACACAAGAAGACCTTGTGTTTGGATGCTTTCTGCTACAGTCTGTTAGGAACCCACCATTTATAACAGACCTTCGCACTCTTCTCATATAAGTCTTCCACCTGTTCACCCTTTACTACAACTCACTGTCTGAAATTTACGCAAGACCTCACTTGCTCATGCATACCTGGCCTAGTTTCAGAGTTGGAACACTACTGTTTCGATTTTCCTTCCATTTGATCACCCATATATAAACAATCGTGACATAATACTGATGGGCATCGGGCTCTGCTCCTGCTAGCAATCCAGGAGTGATTTCCGTCACCAACATTTTTGGCATCGTTGCCAGGGAAAATATTGAATATTTTCCCCGGGATTGAACGACAACGATTAGATGATTCTGAAGGTGCATCAGAGATCAGAACTATTGAGATTGCTACTGTGCACCTAGCGACTCCATTGTGATGACTCCACTGGGAAGAACCTGCTCTATCAATTGTGGCTTTTAGAGGCAGACAGACGCGGTCTCATCCACAACTGCCCCTAGCTACACCTGAAATAGATCCATAGGTGGTTCTTAGAAAAGGAAAGGCCCCTGAAGAGGAAGCTTCCACCGCCGAAGCAGGTAATCCACCATCTCCTTCTATAAGAACTCCATTTCCTCCCCCTCAGTTTCTTGATAGACCTCCTTCACAAGTTTCCCGTTTCCTGAATTTTGGGAGTGTTCCTGCTGAGTTTTCCCCTCTTGGTCTGGGAATGGAGGGAGAAATTCTTATCACTCCCCTCTCCTCTGACGTTGTACCTTGGTGTAGACCCATGACCACAAAAGATTTCCCCACTCCTGCACAAGGAGGAGAACCTGTTGACTTGAGCTCGGTAGCCCGTTCCTTGAATCACCTCTTGTTTCCCACTCCACTCCGAGATTCATTCCCGGTAGCCCCTTCGTGAACTCCTTCTCTTCCAAATTCTCCTCCACCTAATATTCCTATGGCTGGTGCTAATCCCCCTCTGAATAGGATGGACGCCATAGTTGCTGCTAGGTATGCTCCCTTGATCTTACCTAATCCCACGAATCCTTTCCCTGCTGGAGATTACTTGAAATATATGCCCAAGTTCACCAGGGAAGGGGACATAACTGCAGAAGAGCACCTGGTTGCTTTCTATAGTTATGCTGATAACCTGAACATTGGAGGTGAAGATGTCTGGATGAGGGTTTTTGTCCAGAGCCTAGATGGTGAGGTAAGGAAATGGTTTAGAGGATTAGCTCCCGGATCTATTGCTGGAATTGACGCCCTGGATAATTCTTTCCTGAGGGAATGGGGAGATAAGAAGGATTTCATGTATTACATGACAGAGTTTGGGTCGTTGAAGAGAAAAGAAGGAGAGTCTCTCCCCGACTTCTCCAAGAGATTTAATAAAATGTACAACAGAATCCCTGCTGAGATAAAACCCTCTGAAGCCTCTGCAATGATCACTTACTCCAGTGCTTTTGATCCTGATTTCTGCCTACTGCTGAGAGAGAGAAGAGCTGCTACACTGGCCCACATGCAGGATGCAGCCGTGGAGGTAGAATCTAACATATTGGCGATCAACCGACTCAGAAACACAGGTGATAGAAGTACATCCAAGAACGGGCCTGAAGCTTCCTCATCCAGTTCCTCTCCCCTGCCCCATCAGACAAATGAGACAGCTAGAGAGAAAAAATCGCTTGCTGCCAAGATGGAGAGGTGGGAATTAGAGGGGAAGCCCATGTACAGAAATCCCCATAACACTGATAATAGAGGTTTCAGATGACCTGCTAACAATATGCCTCAGGATTTCCCGAGGGAACAAAGGGGAAAGGACAGATAAGATCAAAGGGTTCAAACCCCCCTCCAAAACAACCTAGTTGATCATGAGGAAAGAGAGGAGATAGACGAGTTTGGCCCTGAAATCCACTGTATTGAAGAAGCTCCCCCTTTTCCTCATTTGACGCAGTCCGCATATGAAGAATCCATGATGAGTGCTCAAATTCATGAGTTGGGAAAAGAACAAAGGGCCAGTCACACTTCTAACATATATAATCTCAGATTGAGAAGGAAAGAAGGAGACTTTGACAGCCCAGACCAACCTCTCATAGAATAAAAACCTACTAGATCTGCAAAAGCCGCTACTAAAGATAAAAGAGCTCAGAGCGCTTTACCAGTAGTCAAAGAACCCGTCACCGAGGTAAGGGAAGCTCCTAAACCTATCCCCTCCTTCAATTTTGAGCATGAGATTCAGAAGATTAGAATTCATGTACCCCTCTCAGAACTAGTTAAAAATGAAGATTTTAAAAGATCCCTCTCCAAGCTGCTACAATCCGAGTCCCCCCAGCCCCCCCTGACTCAGTAAACCTTCAAGATGAGAATCCAGCCGTCATCTTAGGCCCCATGGTAGAATACATAGATGACTCATCCCCCCCTTTCTACACATCCCTGAACATACATGATAAAGTGCTGCATAACTGCCTCATGGATTCAGGGGCTTCCCATAACCTTATGCCAAAAATAGTCATGGAAGAATTGGGACTGGAGGTGACAAGAACTTATCATGATTTGTATTCCTTTGATTCAAGGAGAGTGCAGTGCCTAGGAGTCATCAAAGACCTGGCGGTTTCCCTGTTTCAGCTTCCCATGAAAAGTGTGGTCATGGATATTGTGGTAGCCGATGTCCCCCCCTAAATTTGGTATGTTGTTGTCTAGATCATGGATCAAAAATCTTAGAGGGAAACTACATATGGATCTCACATATGCCACCATTCTGGTCTTTAGAGGGGAACAAAGCAGATTATACAGTGAAGCCCAGCTGGCCTATATTGTCAGTGATGAAGCAGACCCTACCAATCACCCCATCTTTGCACTTGACACCGAATTGGGGTCTAGTTTGCTGCAGCTTACCGATGCCCCTGAAAGCTCTTTACTAATCAGAAAACACCCCAGCCCTGGTCATCCGATTTCCCCTCAAGGCTCCCCTGTGTGGAAGATGTTTTTTGACGGATCTTCTTCTAGAGAAGGCGCTGGCGCTGGAGTGGTTTTCATACCACCTTGTCAAGAAGTCATGTCTCTGTCATACAAGCTGGAATTAGAAGCCACCAACAATGTGGCAGAGTATGAAGCTCTTGTCCTGGGTATGAGGGCCGCAAAGGAAATGGGAATTCAAGAGATAACAATATTCGGAGATGCTGAGTTGATTATTCAGCAGGTAAGGAATTCTTATCGTTCCCATAATCCATGGCTTAGGAATTATCGGAATGAATTATGGGACCTTATTGATAATTTCTTATTGTCTTTAAACATTTCTTTCATTCCGAGGGGAGAAAATACTTTGGCCGATTCTTTAGCTGTCTCAGCTAGTGTGCTCAAATTTCCTCTGCCGCCTATGGTAGAAAATGATGTTGATATAAGATATAGGCCCTCAGTGCCGGACAATGTCAAGCATTGGAAGGTGTTCGAAGATGATTATGAACTCGAAAGGTTTCTTCAATCAGTGGAAAAATTTTCTGCATTGCATATTGACCAAGATCGTGATTTAGAAGGTGACCCTCATCCTAAGGAGTTGTTAAATAAAATCTCCAATCATCAGATCATTCAGCTGCCCAGTAATCACATTCCGAGAGGACTTGTCCCTTTAGAGAGATTGTTCGATGGGAATGATGTGCTAGTAAAGGGCAGGGTCTCAAATGAAAATGCCGAGACAACCGAATGCAACATTGGCACACCAGAGGAGCCCAAGTTTGTCAAATTGTCAAGTAGTTTGACCAGAGAACAGAAGGCCGAGTACACAGAGTTGCTCAGAGAGTTCACCGATGTGTTTGCATGGACATATGAAGACCTCAAGACGTATGACACATCCATCATCGAGCACAAGATCCCACTAAAGGAAGAGGCTAAACCATTTAGATAGAATCCGAGACAGATAAATCCCATGTTGCTACCTGTCATGGAGAAAGAAGTGAAGAAATTGTTAGATGCCCAAATTATTGTCCCCTTGAGATATTCTGAATGGGTGGCCAATTTGGTCTCAGTTAGGAAGAAGAGTGGAGAGATCAGACTCTGTGTTGATTTTAGGAATCTCAATAGAATCTTAAAGAAAGACAATTACCCCCTACCTAAGATGGAACACATATTGTAGAGGGTAATTGGTGCCTCCAGGATATCCATGATCGATGGGTTTTCTAGCTATAACTAGATATCGGTCATGCCTAAGGACAGGGAGAAGATAGCCTTCACCACTCCTTGGGGCACATTCATGTATGCCAAAATGCCATTCGGGCTAATGAATGCAGGAGCAACATTTCAGAGAGCCATGCATATAGCCTTCATCAGAGAGAAAGACTAGTTTGTAGTGATCTACCTAGACGACATCACGGTCTTCTCCAGGTCTGATAAGGAGCACCGCTGCCACTTAAGGAGAGTTTTCTCGAAGTGCCAGAGGTTTGGTCTTTCCCTGAACCCCAAGAAGTCCCTGTTTGCTATGCAGGAAGGGAAGTTATTGGGACATATAGTATCGACAAAGGGAGTGAGAATTGATCCCAGTAGGGTGGAGGAAATTCAAGCCTTGTCACTTCCCAGGTCTAAAAAAGAGGTTCAGGCCTTTTTGGGGGAAATTAATTTTCTAAGGAGGTTTGTCTCGAATTTTTCCGAGCTAGTGAAACACATCATGGCCATGCTCAGGAAGGAAAACGAAGTGAAATGGACTGCTGAGCCCAGGGCCTCTTTTGACCAAATAAGGCATTGACTGAGGCACCTGTGCTTATCAGTCCTGACTATTCCAAAGAGTTCATGATTTTCTCCTTTGCTTATTTTGATACAGTGGCAGCGGTCTTATTGCAGAAAAATGAGGAAGGGCGTGAGCAACCCATCGCCTTCTTCAGCAGAGCGTTAATAGACGCAAATAGCGGATATGAAATAATGGAGAAGCAGGCCTATGCCTTAGTGAAAGCTCTTAAATCTTTCAGAGTCTATGTCTTGCATTCAAAAGTAACAACATATGTTCCTTCAGCTTCCATGAAGGACATCCTTGTGCAGCCTGACATAGATGGGAAAAGAGGCTGATGGATCGCTAAAATTCTGGAATTTGACTTAGAAATAAAACCCACCAAGTTGGTTAAGGGGCAAGGTCTAGCCAAGCTACTGGCTGAATCCAACTGCGAAGCCTTGGGAGTTAGTTTCATCAATAGTCGCCTAGGATCTCAGCAAGTTGAATCGCCCAGCCAAGGCTCTCAAGATGGCTTATGGCTGGTAGAATGTTCTTGGTATTGTGACATTCTGTATTTTCTGCAGGAGTTGAAGCCCCTCGATGGAATGGGAAAAAGTAAAGCGAGGGCTCTTACGCTCAAGGCGGTCAGGTATTTCCTCATTGACCAAACCTTGTACTGGAAAGACCCTCTAGGGGTATTTCTGAGATGCCTGGACCCACAGGAGGCCCAAAAGGTTACGTTTGATTTTCATAGCGGCCTTTGCGGAGGTCACCATTTCTAGAAGACCACAGCCCATAAGATACTCCGAGCGGGGTATTATTGGCCCACATTGTTCCCCGATGTTTGCAGGGAGATCAGAGCTTGCACCAAATGTCAAAAGTTCTCAGGAAAGCAACAACTCAAATCGCTGCCATTGAAACCCATAGTAGGTTCGGCACCTTTTCAACAGTGGGGGTTGGACTTCATCAGAGAAATTCATCCTCCCTCAAGTAGTCAGTACAGATGGATCCTAACTGCAACAGATTATTTCACCAAGTGGATAGAAGCTGTCCCCACCAAAAGCGCATCACACAAAGTAATTATCAGCTTCCTGGACGATATCATAGCCCGATTTGGCTGTCCCAGCAGAATCTTCACTGATAATGCTGCTTCTTTCAAATATGAACCTCTAATTAAGTTCTGTGAGCAGTTCTAGATCTCCCTAATTCACTCCACCCCCTACTATCCCCAGGGCAATGGTTTAGCGGAATCCTCAAACAAAATCCTGATAAAGATCATCAAAAGATTGTTAGAGGATAACAAAAGAGCCTGGGATTCAAAGTTGAAGTTTTCTCTGTGGGCTGATCATGTCACAACGAAGAAGTCTCTGGGCACTTCGTCGTTTCAACTAGTCTACGGAGTAGAGGCAGTTTTTCCTACTCATCTCGCCTTACTTGTGGCGAAGTTCTTTCAAGACTACTAGGGAGAACCAAATCATATGATCAAAAGAATTCATCAGATAGTGGAAGTGCAACAGATCAGAGAACAAGTGAGGGATGCGACTTATAGTCATCAGCAGAAGATCAAGCAGGCTTTTGACAGAAAGGTCAAGAAAAAGGAGTTCGAGATCGAGGACTTGGTATTTAAGTGGGACACACCCAGACAGGATAAAGCCAAGCACAACAAGTTCGACGCCCTCTAGATCAGCCCCTTTAAAATATCTGAGATTTTCTCCAACAACACATATGGGTTGCAGGATCTGGAGGGTGAAGAGGTTTTTAACAGCCCAGTGAATGGGCATTTTCTGAAAAAATGTTTTATTCGAGCCTTAGATGGCTCCTCTGTTTGTAAATATTATCTTTTAGTTCTTGTTTAGTTTCTTTCTGTATATTTTCGGCCTAATAAGTGACCCCATAGCCCAATAGCAAGGCACTAAAGCTGTGGAAGGAGTTCTTAGAGTATCGCAGTGACGACTCTATCCCCCATGGAGCCTAATGTTAGCGATATTTCTTGTCTCAGGACAAGAAATAGAAACAAGGTAGAAAAATTCCTGAATTCCCAAGAGTTAATAGGGACCGTCCATCTGGAAAGGACGTGTGGCAGGAGATCAGTGTTATTGGGGAGGGTCCCGACAGGGAATCATCCATCGTAGTTGAAGCCATCGGGATATCGGGGATCCCGGGGACGAGTGATTCGTGCACTTCAAAATTGTGATCCGCGAAGCCTCGATCGGTGGGGAACAACTGTCAGCCATGGTGGGACCGAGAGGAGCACCATAGTGCAGGATCCAGTTTTCAACTGGGTGGAGGTCAAGCTCATCGGAAAATTGGGGTTCTTGGAGGCAAGGGAACCGTTGCATCAAACACTGCGATATCACGATACGCGATATCCCGACACCAAGAGTATGGGGCCACGGAAGTCGACGGAGGACAGGTGGCAGGCTTTCATGACGCGAAAGGGACCGTTGACAGGTCAATAGCCATGAGCCATAGGGGATCGGAGAATCGCGAGTCCGAAGGATGCGTGCACATTGACGTCGCAAACCCCGAAACCCCAATGGAAATTTATATGGCTGTGGGCATATGGTAGCAGTCATTTGGACCAGGGCCTAGTCGGAGGGCTAGCACGGAAGGAGCCATCGAAGATCGAAGATTCACGAGTCTGGAGGACTTGTGAATCGTGACATCGCAAGTGTCGAAACTCTGATAGGAGGGTGAGGCCACAGTCGCGGAGGCATGTTCATATGCGACAGGAGTTAATCTTAGGAGGGCTCGTGCGTGAAAGGAGCTCATCACAAATCGGGGATTGGAGAGCAGGAACTCTCTACAGCAAGAAGCCCGAAACCCCGATAGTGAGTTGGGGGTAACCACGGTTAAGTGCAGAAGGTTGTGGGGAGGAATTAAAGGACCTGTGTGTTAAGAACCAAACTTCAATATAGCATAGAAAAACCTCAGGAAAAGTACTCAACGCCTTGAAAAAGAGATAATTTCAGATAATAAGAGTCTTCGAGGGGGCAACCTCCTTTTACCCCACTTAAATGTTCAAGTACAAGATGATTCAAAATGAAAATGTCTCCTTGGTATATATAGGAGACTAGGAGGTTTAATGGCCTAAAG
>JZKD02S2245576.1:218411-236631 GCA_000966675.3 Picea glauca | reverse complement strand
TTTATATAGGAGACTAGGAGGTTTAATGGCCTAAAGCCGACATAAATAAAATAACATTACTAATATAAATTACAACTAATGGCCTAAAGCCGACATAAATAAAATAACATTACTATTCTAATATGCCCCAATTAAGTGGTAATGAGCCAATATTAGGGCTTAACACTGTGGATAGGGTGTTTGATGCCGGATTGCTATGAGGGGACCCCTATGGAGGACATGGATGAAGGTAAGACGAGAGGTGTTGAGGTCGAAGCACTAGGTGGCGAAGAAACAGAGGCTGGGATACTAGATGGTGAGGCCATTCCCAATCCCAAGGAAGCAGTTATTGTGGTAGTTGATGGTGGTTGAACGTTGTCTTCTTCCATAAATAGAAGGCCAGGAGAGGACCAAGCGTAGAGGCAGACTGACAGCCCATCCTGATAGAGATTGCATCTGACGAATGACTGCATGGGCAGTCTGTCCAGCGTCTTCGTACACCGCCTGATAGAGAAGCTCCTCAACGTCAAGCATTGAATTCATGATATGATCGCGCCTTCAGCGCCTAAGTTAGCTCGAAGTATATGTAGGCATTTTTTCCATTTTGTAAAGGATCGATGGTTGAGCAGAGCTCCCTACTGTAATGTTTTAGTAGCTATTTCAGTTTTCAGCTTGTGTATCTGTATATGAGATTTCTTGTTTTATGACAAACAGTTCTTCTTACCCCGTCTAGTTTTTCATCTCATGCTAGGAGAGTTCATGACCGACTGAGTCGCATGAATTGTTGCATTTCTGTTATGATAAATGATTTATCGTGGAATTATTGTATTTTCTGGTTTTTTGTATTTAAACGCAAGAAGACCTTGCATTTGGATGCTTTCTCCTACAGTCTGTTAGGAACCCGCCATTTATAACAGACCTTCGCACTCTTCTCATATAAGTCTTCCTCCTGTTCACCCTTTACTACAACTCAATGTCTGAAATTTACGCAAGACCTCACTTGCTCATGCATACCTGGCCTGGTTTCAGAGTTGGAACACTACTGTTTCGAGTTTCCTTCCATTTGATCACCCATCTATAAACAATCGTGACATAAAACTGATGGGCGTCGGGCTCTGCTCTTGCTAGCAATCCAGGAGTGACTTCCATCGCCAACAGAACCTTTATCTAAAAAAGTACTGGTGATTCCCCATTCCTCCTACTATGCAAAACCAACCTAGAAATCCTGGCAACCTTCCAAAGTTTAAACCGTTAAAGGGGAAAATTAAAATATAGCAGAAATGACAAGTAGTTTATAGCCTTAAGTGCCCACCCTAATAACATAAATAATACAAGGCTTGAATAAATTGGAGTATTTTCCCAATCGCCCCTGTATATGCATTAAGATACCAATTAGATGCAAGTCATTTTCTTTTCCTTTGACTTAGGGGGTTTCACATTTAGCTCAACCATTTTTTTGTTTTGTATCTAAACATAAGAAATTTTCTAGCAAAACCAAGTATTATAGCTAAGATGGTTTTTTTTTTTAAATAAACTCAAGAAAGGAAACATGGGTACATGGGTACGGGCATATGATGTGCTATCAGAATAGAGGCCCCCCAAAAATAGGTACACTAGTACATGAGTATGGCTAATACTACAAAGTACAAACACAACCATATTTTTTTTCTTGTCTTTTAAGGGATATGTACAACACTCTCCCTCCTCAAAAAAATAACATTGCCCAACCTATGGGGTATATTTTGGTAGTCCTAGATATCCTTGGGGGAATCCATCCCCATTTGAGCATACCCGAGACATGTAAATCCTTGTTTTGTAGTATCCATCCCTTGTGTTTGTATACCAATATAACTGTGAAATCAAGAAATGCTATATACGTTTTAGAAAAGGTGAAGTAAACCTAGATTCTAACTAAGATTTTAAATAATGGTATGTATCAGAAATGTATAGGGTATAATCAATAATCAATAATCGTGAAAAACTTCCACTTCAATTATTATTAGCTAGATAAATTTTACAAACAAATAAATTAAGGTTTTTTTACAATACTCAATAGTCTTCAAAAACTTCCACTTCAACTATCATCAACTAGATGAAATTTAGAAACAAACAAATTTAGGTGAATGGACTTCAAGTTTAAACTCTATATTTTTTAGAAACAGACAAATTTAGGTGAAGGGACTTCGAATTTAAACTCTTTCTTTATTTTTCTTTGCATTATGAAATAAACAAAATAATAAACAATTGTTTGATACAATTACTCTTTAATATTATCTTCAGTATTGCTTGAAGGTGTTTTAGTAACAAATTTTATTATTATGTATCTTTCCATCAAAACTAAAGACTTTGATCAATCTAAAACTTACAATTGGTTCGAGATGCATGATGTGGTGAACAAAAACTGTGTTAATCGAACTGATTAAAGACTTATTGTAAGGCTTATAACATCCAATTGGATTGTGCACTAGTTATGAGTCAATGGGTGTATTGTATCCAATTACCCTATTTATTCCAACAAAAAAATGGAGATTTGGTTATGAGAAACAATCACAAACATAGTTCATTATCACAACTATAGATTTTAGAAATTGTGTGTAATCACTCTATTGAATACATTGAAAGAATTTTGTGTATACAACGTATTATCACAACTATAGATTTTAGAAATTGTGTAATCAGTTTATTGGATATATTTGCAAGAATTTTGTGTATAATGTCTGCGAGTTTTGTAATTTTTTTCTAATGTGTAAAAGTTCTTTGTGTGATGTATGCAAGTGAAAAATGATAATTGTAGTTTAGTGGTTTCATTATTTTTATAGTAATTATGTTGTAAGGAATTTCACTATGAACCAATTATAAAGTGTCATTAGTCCTATTTGTTATTTTTGAATCTCGATGGCCATAAAATCACTTGTCAAGAACATGGAAGTTTTTGCATTAGTGGTAGTTGAAATGGTGATGGCAGATTCTAAATTGGGAGACATGATGAACTCATATGAGTGATAGTGGGTCTCTACCATATAAATAATTTTCCTTTATATATTTTTTTATTAAGTAGTTTCCTTAGTTTATATTATGTTGTACTAATAATATACAAATTTTAAAACAACTTATTAATAATGAGACACCAACATTACCACATTCAAACTCTTGTGTTTACATAAGAATATTTCAAAGTGATAGAAATACTATGAATAAGGGCATCAATTTTATTTTTAAATAAATATTTGTCGTTGCAAGAGTGAGGATTGTAAGGATTATTGCGACGAATTAACTATACTATCGACGAAGATTTTTCATTGATAATATAGTTAATTCATCGCAATAATTCTTACATTCGTCACTCTTGCGAAGATGCCTTTTCGTCAATAGTATAGTTGATTCATTGCAAGATTCTTTACCTTGTCTCTCTTGCGACGATCTCCCTAACTTGTCTCTCTTGCGACGATCTCCCTACCTTGTCTCTCTTGCAACGATATCCCTACCTTGTCACTCTTGCGACGATATCCTTACCTTGCCACGCTTGCGACGATCTCCCTATCTTGTTTCTCTTGTGATGATATCCCTACCTTATCTCTCTTGCAACGATCTCCCCACCTTGTCACTCTTGGGATGATTGCCCTACCTTGTCGCTCTTATGATGATATCCCTTATTTGTCTCTCTTGCAATGATATCCCTCCTTTGTCGCTCGTGTGACACTAACTGTTGGTTGTCGGGCTTGCAACAACTTCCTTGGGTCATCGCTCTTGTGACATTTTTTCAGGTTCATCGCACTTTCCACGACACGTGAAGTGACATTTTGGAGACCCAAGATTCGTCGCAATATCCACGACATAACGTTGCAAGAGCGTCAAAAGATCTGTCAAAAAATGACCCAAATTTACTAGTGACAGGTGTCATCAGATCTCGGAGTCCGGAAGACTGGAACTCCATGAGGAAGGAATAGTAGGCGCAGATGGTTATCAAAATCCTGAAGTCACAAGGAGTCAGAGCTCATCTCCATCATCCGATTAAGTGGACAGGTGTAAGCGGATCTGCAAGTCCAAGGAGAAGGAACTTTGAAAGGAAGCCAAGGCTTAGACACACAGGGAAAAAATCATCGAAGCCCTGAAGCCTGGAGTTGATCATTGTCATCAATCGATGAGGACAAGTGGTGCCTGATATCTCACTCTAGAGGAACTAAAGAGGGGGTGTGTGGAAGTGCTCGGACCCCCGGAGTCTCGAAGTCTAGAGTAGATCTGGACCATTGGTTAAGAGGGGGACACGTGGAAGTAGATCAAAAGTTTTGGAGAACCTACACTCTAGAGGGAAGAAGTGAAGGATTGATAGGAGAAAATACCACCAAAGGCTGAAGGTCCGAATAAATCGTGACCATTCGATTCCCATGGACACACATCACACAATCTCACATTTTGGCACAAAAGCACTCTGAAGGAACTTAAGAGTGGAATTTTGTGAAGTCCTAGGATTCCAGAGACCTTGAGGACCGAACTCTATCCTGACCATTGGATGGAGTGACACGTGGTGATAGATCCAACTCTTCTCTACCTCGGTGTTTGGAGGAATAGTCGTTTGGAAGAGTGAGGACTCCCGAAGACTGGATTCCTGGAGTCCATTAGGATCGTCGATCCCGAAGACAGGTGTTAGTGGATCAAGGGGTTTTAGGGACTGGAGGTCCAAACATTATATGGGGTAAAGAGTGCCAAGGATCCTGGAGAGCCGAAGGCTGAAGCAAGCTAGGACCGTCTATTTGTGAAAGGACATGTGGAGGGTGGAGATCCACTTCGCTACTTCGACGTTCGAGGGTTCGCGAGGTGTGGTGATGGGAGACTCCCTGGACTACCAAAGCATTGTCAACCATTGATTTGAGTGAGTTCTTAGAGCCATCGATTTCATCATGTATTTGTTACTTCTTGAATCCGCCAATTCGGAGGAATTAAGAAGTGTGTTTATTGGAGGCTCCCACAACATGAAGGCTCGAAAGTCCTGAACTCGGTGGAGTAAAAGGGATAAGCCCCTGTATTTGAGTCTGGGGACATGTGGGCTTAATTTTTAACCAAGAGGAGCCTACTAGGAAGGATTTTTGGCCCAAATTTGGAGGAAAAGGCCTATGGAACCTAAAGAAGAGGTCCGGGGGGACCTTGTGAGATGATCCATCTCCTGCAACTTGAAGATCCTTAGACCGGGAGGTCAGTGGACCCCAAGTGATGGTGGAGGTATGCATCATAAAGTTGGGCCTCCAAAGGCCATGTGTCTCCAATCCAACCTTCTACTTCACGATCCAAGGGTTCCTTCCTTCAAAACATGTCACGTGTAGTCATCACCACCTCAAGCCCCTCAAGCATGATGTCAAGCCTCCAAAAGATGACATTTTTCCTCTCCTAGGAAAAAGGTTTGGCATGCAAGGGATAGGTCATGTTGTACAATGTGTCCTCTAGGCCTTCGAAGGTATGTCTCTCTCATCTGGCATGCGGGCCCTTGGCATCCAACCTGTGGGCTTCAAGCCCCATGGAAGCCCAAGCTAGGATTGTTCCTCCAAAATTGTCCACCAACTAGGTCCTGCAAAGACAAATAAGCATGGCTTCCAAGGATCTCAAGTCAAAATATCATGATGAGTAAATCAAATCAATAAATGAGCCACCTAAGCATGTGCATCAAATATTACCCTCTCAAACAAGTAAGTGTTCAAGGACATTATGTGACTTGCTAAGATTGGATATGGGAGGGTTGACGAGGTCTCCTATTGGGTAGATATTTCCTAGGTCAAGGAGTGTTTCCCAAGTGATCCATATCTAATCCATGTAAAGTGGATGAAGTGGTTAAGGATGAAGACTCAATGGGCATGGGGTTCATGACATACAAGGGGTTGTAGTGTCTCATTCATGGGTGCCTTTGTAGAGGGTGTGTGGCACCTTTGTTTGCAATGCAATTTTTTCAAGCCCATCATTTTGTCATTCTTTGTTTCTTTCATGTTTTAAGGATAATTTGAAATCCACTATCCTAGAATGGTGTCTAGATAAATGACAGTGTCACTTACAAATACCTTGCGGAAATGTGCAGGATTTCTCATGATGAGACCCCCTTTCTCTCAGTTGTGTAAATGAGAGCCACTGCCCTAGCTTGGTGGCCAGACAATAATAATTTCATACCATTGGATACCCATGATCATGATAGGTTGGCTCATGCTGAGACATCCTATCATCCAACTAACCCCCTAAGCATTCTATCATTTATTCTTGTGGGTCCCCTTTTTCTTATAGAGAAGAATTTCATTTATTTTTTGGGGGATCCCTGGGACAATCATATGGAAGGTTTATAAACATGATTTTTTCTTTTACCCAACAACAATCCCTCTAGGCCTTCAACCCCTTCTTCCCATAGAATGAGGGACAACCCCTTCTTGGGTCAATACACCCTAAAATCCCAAGAGACAAGGAGATGGGGGGTTAAGTGATGGAAAGTGATAAGTATGGCTGGTAAAAGTACGATGTCTCTTCAAGGGAGTTCCTATTAGCAAACCCATTCTTGAGAAAGACCACTTACAAAGGCACAATGTCAACCACCAAGGTGAAATAGGGAAAATGGCATAATGTCCAAGCATATGTCATGAAATCTAAAGCATTCTAATATACAACATACTTAAACGCCTCAAATATTGAAATTACACTCACCATAATAGCTTACTTGTACCTCATGGAGAAAGGCCTAGTGCCTCTCGGAAGCCAGTTGGTGTGGGGGATGTCATCAGAAAATCCTAACCTCTGTGGGGGTGAGAAGGGTCTCCATATGTGCAATTGGATACTATTGGTCATGTAGTCTCTCGACACTCCATATCTGTAACATGAGGGCCTTGAGACATAATCTTATTGGTTATCCCACAAAATGGGAATAACAAGCCCACCACCCTGTCTTTCAAATTAGTTATTTGAAGCCATGTTGAATGGGCATAGAGGACCCAGACAATGTCGAGCCCACACGCGGACCATCGATTATCGTTGACCAACCAAAGTTGGAGGTTGAAGAAATTTAGGAGTTCATAATTTTGGGGATTGCAAGGAATTGTCGACATGAATACTTCATTTGATGGAAGGAGAAACCCAAGGAAGATGGTTGTTGGGAGAGTATGGAGGTGGAAGCACAAGATCCACAAGTTCGAGGAGAAGTATGGTGGATCACCGAAACTAAGATTTCCAAGGACGACAATGAATTGGGGTAGGGGAGGATGTAAGACCTCGGGAAACAAGGATAAGTGTGCCTCATTGCATCATGCACTTGACTAAAACCACACTACAGATTGGTCAAGAGGGAAATATGCTCGATTCACCCAATATACAAGAGGTGTTCTTATGTCAGGAAAGCTTGAATACCTTGGGTGTGTGATGTGCTAATGGGGGCTCAACCTAGATTCCTTAAGATACAAGTTAGACAATGGATGGATTGATGAAGGTCATGAGAAAGACTCAGATTCTCCACCAATGAACAAGTCATTGAAGGCATAAGAGGGCATTATTAGGTGAGTCAGTTCGACTCACCTAAGGACACACACACACCTAAGACAAGGACCGGTTGGACAATTTGTAATATCTCTAGGATGAATCTAAATGTAAATGTAAATGAAAATATACTTAAGCTGGTGAGATGTTTTATATCTTTTTGGGCATGCATCTTCCATGGCGTAGTGTGTGCATGTACTACACAGTAAAATGATGAAATGGGCAGATTCCAGGATACCGTGCACAACAAATTAAGTGCGTGGGATTTTGAGGTTAGGGAGCCTTTGTGTATATGTTGTGTTTTATAGGCTGGTGATCTAGTTATTATAAGCCAAGATGTTGATTTTTTGATTAGGCTAGAGAGCCTAGATGTTAATGGTCAGTGAGCCTAATTTTGTATATGTCTCAGCATTAATATAAAATACATCGTTGTGTGCAAACCGACCACGATAAAAGAGTACGAGGGACTAAAATCCACTGGTTAGGGAAAGGGAGGGGCCTAAAATTTAAGGAAAATGGATAAGCTAGGGAGCTTAAGCCAAAAAGGAATATTATATTAATATTTCTTTAATCATAAAGTATGGATAATTATTTTATCCTAAGTTCTAAAGTTGGGGACAAGTGGGCCAAAGTAGCTCCCAACATGACAAGTGTCAAGTTGGGTACATGCATACATATTGTGGGGATTTAGTTCATTTTCCCATATTTTCCATCATTCTTCCCATCATTTATTCCATCATTCAATTATCCAGTCAATCATCCATGAGCATGCACACACCCATTGAGCTATCCTTCGTATCTTCATGATTGTACCTAACCCTGTATCCATATCCATTCTCTGTTCATGTAGATGGTTAGCTTGGGAGTTGGAATGAAGAAGCGGGTTGTCAGGCCCGTGGGATATTGAAGAGGTGGGTTGTCAGGCCCGTGAGCAATTTTTCTTTGGGTGAGAGAATTGTTGGGAATTGATTTCCTGAAGGTGCTAAACTGCAGCTACAGTGATCTAAGACTTCCTGTACGACTTGTTGTTGAAGCCTGGAAAGGAAGTGGGGCAGTCGAAGGACTGTTGAAAAGAGAAGGCACACACTTCCTAGGTGGGATAGGCATGTGGGGAATGAGGGACTATAGGTTGTTATTTTGAGTTGGCACCTGAGACAGAGTCTTTCCTGTTGTCTTTAAGACTTTAGCCTGGTTAGGAATCCCTTTACCTGGGTGGAGTTTAGTCCCATCTCGGGGGTGACTCACTGTTGAGAGTGATGAATAGTGTGGTCTAAGGATGGGAGGTTCATGGAAGGTTTGCACGCATTTGGTGACATTCTTACCAAGATAAGTGCCAATTTTTTGATAAATTTACATGTTGCATTGTTATTTACGTGCTTATTTTATGGGTTATCATATGTGCAGTTATAACTGTGTTTATTTTTATGGGTATTTCTTGTATATGCTGCATGTATATGTCTACTATTATTTTAGTGTGAATCCGTGTATTACAGATGTATTTGTATGCTTACATTTTATATATATTCTTCCACAAGAGTTTTGTGTGTTTATATTATAATTTCATGCAGTTCGAAAAAATTTATGTGGCATAGCTCAATTGGATATTGGGTATGTTACAATATGTTCCATAGAGAGAGAATGAAAGAGTTCTCTAGCGTAGTGTGGACCAACAAGGATGTCCGGGGACGTTACACGATTAGTGGGTGTTACTTGGTGAACTGACAGGACAACTCACCCATGTGCCTAGAGACACGATGGTTTGTAAGGACCACCACATATATAAGGCATAAGGGTGATACCATAAGGAGGGGAACAAGACAAGTCAAGACAAGAAGTTCGATGACCAAGTAGGGGAGTTGAGCAATTGAGGCAAGAGGTAACAAGAACCACGAGCATGAAGCATGAGAGTGAAGTGTTTCATTAAGTGTTCCGACTATGACATGTAGAGGTTCACAAGGTGGATGCAATGGAGGTCTATCCTATGTTTTTTCCAGATGTGTATTGTTGTATATGTCTGACTAAAATCTCCTTGTAAAACTTATATGGTGTGGCACGAGCTAAAGGATTGGCACACTATTTTTTATTGTATCAAACTTAGGTGTTAGGTCATTTTCTTCGCCCAACTTATTTACACAAACATATTTCTATGTACTTGATGTGTTCTTGATACTTGTTGCGTGCTCTAAGTATGAATGTTATCATGAGATGTTAAATGATAAAGATTCGAAGTGCTAGGCTTAGTATGAGTCAAGTAGACCAGACTAGCCTTGCCGCTAAGTTGAAACAGTGTAGTGATACATGTTTTTGAGAATGTTGGATGTCCATAATCCAGCCAAACTCCTCAGTGGTGTGACAATAACCTTACAATAATTTATTTATCTTGTCAATTGGTTCTAGCTCAAGTGATTGTGGGATGGAGTGACATATTGAGCTCATAATGAGTATATTGTTGGCCCTCAATATCATTATAATTCACGGTGCCTATGTACTTGGAATAGATAACTTGGTTACACTACCATGCAACGTTGTTGATTATATATGTCTAAGTGATTACCCAATCCCCCTATGTAAATGATATGTGTCAGGAACATAATTTAATAGTACATCATGTTAAACTTGATATTTGATCATTAAAATTAACATATTTAATAAATTTGGAAGTCTTCTTTGATATATCATCAAAAAAATGCATCATCAAATTAGCATGTTTACTTAAATTGGAAGCCTTGTTTTGATTACCCTAAGAAAGAAGCATGAAACAAAACTAATATACATAGTAAACAATTGGTGATGTCCCACACTCTTGATGAACATATGATACAAACACATGTGTATATGTAATTAAATTATTGCACTTTGTTTTTCCATGTTTTATATTTAGTGATACTTGTTAAAATGACTAGTTAATTAGAAAATAGTGTAAATGTTCTAAGTTTTTATCTTTTTTAGTATGTTTTTTTCAACTAGTTTTTCTCAAATTTTCGTTGGATAGTTGGAATCACAAATTTTAGTAGTTGAGATTACATATTGAGTATGACTTAGGGGTTTTTGAGAGCGCTAAATTGATTTATGCATTCAAAAATGTGATTTAAGCAATGTAAAATTGTGATTTCACCAACAATTGCATTGCCGAATTCCGATGATAGTTGTTGGAAAAAATAAAAAATGTAGAATGTTTAGGCTACACCTTTAATTAGATATAACTTAATAGTACTTTCGTCCTCTTACTATTATTTTCCTGTATGGCATTTACTATGTGTGTTTTTTTTATTTATTGGCTTATGTTGGCCATTATTGGGATAGCTTGACAAACCCATCTTAGAGTTCTCAAATTTCTCATGTAAATTTTTCTTTTATAGTCTTAGTAATTACACGAATGGTAAAAAAGAATAGTGGCATTTTTTGGCCACGCAATCAGCTCGACCTTCGATCTCCTGACCTTGATGATGTTTCATGATCAATGATTGAGATCCATCTTGCTTTTCCTTCCTTCGCTCCTCCCTTCACGTGCATTCCCAGATCTCCACGATCTATCGTCACCTACCCCCCTTTCAAATCAATGTCTATGGTTGATTTCGCCTTTCAAGCTTTAGGAGTTTCAAATCTCAAATATTTGCTTCCTCCACATGACAATATTCTGAAGTGGAAGATTTGATGACACCTGTCTCTTTCAATCAACGACTCTGCCTCTACTTCGGGACATTGGCCCCTTCAACCAGATCAACGGTCCTTCAGCCTCCTTCTCGATCAACGATAAAGATCTCCTTTGGGGTTTCAACGTTTTCCCCCTCCTCTTTCCTCAAAAGTTCTAGATATGGCGCTACGTGTCCACCTTCAAATCAACGACTCTCATCCCCTTCAGGACTTCACCCTTCGAAAATCTCAAATATCAACTTTTTCCAAAATGCTTTTATCTGAAGCTCTCAATATGTTGACACATGTCTCACACTGATCGACGAATACGATTCCTTCGGGTATTTGGACATCAAAAATCTTGACTCTCAACTTTCACTATCCCTCTAAGTGCGTAGATTTCTGCCACATGTCCTCTTGAATCGGACGACCAAGATTCACTTCGGGTCTTCACCCAAAGTCCACGGATTTGCATCGTGTGTCCTCCTTAATATGACGTCTCTGATTTGCTTTGGGTCTTTACCCATAGTCCATATATTTATTCCGCATGTCCTCCTGAATCAGATGGCTAATATTTACTTTGGATCCCCGAGATTCATAAATATCAATACTCCACCTTTCTCCCTCCAGAAGTTTACAATCCGTCACCACGCATCCCTCTAGATCTGACGGTGCAGATTCACTTCGGACTAAAGATTTCGGAAGTTTCAATTCTCAACTGAAACCCAAATGTTTTTATTCGAAGTTCTCGATCCGTCGCCATGTTTCCTTCTAGATCTGACGGTCCAAATTCACTTCGGACTTTGGATTTCAGAAGACACCAAGTGTTGAAGGCTCACAACACCTATCCTCCGCGCATCTCCTTTAGATCTGATGGATATAAATGATCGTAACTTTTCCCGAAGGGATCTCGACAGTTGCTTCGATACCTTTCTATGGACACCTCCCTAATGAAGACTTCGAGTCGCTAAGCCTTATGATCTTTCTCCCTTCGTATACTTCAAAGGATTTCACTCCTCTTTCAAACAATTCAAATGTTTAACACTTAGAAACATTTCCAAGCGGTTTCAAATGAACCTTGGAATCACTCTACCTTATGAAATTGGTTATACAAGGTGATGTTGGCCCTTGGTTATGGAAGGAAGCGAAGAACAATGAAGGAAAGGTAAAAAGCGAGCTTCGCGGGAGACACAGTAACTGTCACTGAGTCGAAGTGAGCAAAAGAGCAGGAAAGATGGAGTGAAGTGCGGAAAAGAAAGCAGTTGGACAAGGAGATCAGGGATGATAGATCAACAAGGAAGAAGGATCATGGACAACTCAACAAGCAGAGAAAGCCATCAGTATATGCTTTGGAGCACCACACGATGAAGAAGGAAAGACAGGCTGGGGAAGACTGAAAAAAGTGGGTCAAGTTGACCTAGGGTTTTAGACACCTAGGGTTTTGGTATCTAGGGTTTTGGCACCTAGGTTTTGACCTAATGTTGTCGGTGAGGGATTGTAATGTATAAATAAAGGTCAAGAGGACTTGAGTTGGGTTGGTCATTGAGTATGGGTATGATATTGTTGTTATAGCTCTGTTGTGGAGGGAGAGGATTGTATTGTGAGATCTTCAGCTGTGTGTGAAGGTCAAGTCCTGCAGCTGGGTGCTCAGGAAGGGGAGAGAAAGAGAGAGAAGAGAGAAGATCTGCTAGCTGAGAGCACAGATAAGAACTGTATTCTTTACCTTAATAAATCATAAGCATAGTTATATGGACGTATCCCTAGACAGAGGGTGAACCATGTATATTTTGTGTCGTATGTGTGATTGATGCCTGGATCTCTGTCATTGTTATATTGTTATTTGTAGTCTTATGTTAGATCAGATCTATAGCTACGCAGGATAGACCTAGATGATAAGTGATATATGAATGATGTATTTTTGTTATGATAGATCCACTTGATATTCCCCTGGTTGTAGACATTCTTGTCCTGCAACCCCCCTCTTAGCTGCTTTGGGTGAGACTGCATCTACTTCACAGGTGCTGCCAAAAGGGCCAGTAGCTAGGGCTTGTTGGTGCACTCTTGGAGTGAACCTCGGGTCTGCCCCTGTACCAACAAATGGTTCCATTGTTGGGACAGGAATCTGTGTAAGGGAATGTCAAGGTGGTTCCCATCGAAGACAGAGATTTAGAAGTGGATAGAGGATCAAGATAGGGACTTCACTGAAGCCCAAAACAAGAACCCTAAGCTAAGTACTAAAGGTTGTCTGCAAAGACACATCTTCACCAATATTCACGAGATCTTCTTTGGAGGAATCCATCAAGAGCTATACGAGTGGTTAGATAGGTTAGCCGATACCCAGTTCAAGATCAGATCTAGACCTCCTATGGTCTGGATGTCAGAGTTGATTAAGAAGGTTAAGAGAGTTGAGAACATTGTATCAAGAGTTGTAGATCACTGGTTCGATAGTACCATTGGAGGGTATATCACCAAATTTGCTATTGACAGAATATAATCATATAGCCAGGTCGAGAGATACTTCTTCAAAGTACCCAGAGGAAAATGTTTACAATTTATGAAGCTAAGAATCAAGATGTTTTTGCATGAAAAGAACATCTTGAAGATATAGTAGATTGGTTGGATCCAAAAAGGCTAATGTTCAAGAATTCGGACAGTGAAAATGACATAGAAGTTGGACATATGCGTAGTGGGAAAGTATTTCGAGGGATTCACCTTGAGAACCTGTTCAAGCAAAACTACGGAGATGAGGGTTTCTACAGTGGAGAAGAGGCAGATCTGACAGACGAAGAACATTTAGAACCCACCAGAGAAGAGGAAGAGGAAGCTGAAGAATGAGCTAGAACGAGCTAGAAACATTAGGAAATGCGCAAACCACTGAAGTAAGTAATATCAATCCTTATGTTATTTCAGAAACACTAAGTAATCAGAATATTTCGAATCACCAGAGTCCGCAGACTACTATCACTAGTAGTTCAACATCTACTCATACAGGAAACCTAGGCAGCTCTATGGAAGATGCGATGAGGCTCCCTATATTTAAAGGAGATCGATCTGAAGATCCTGATCAACACTGGTTCCTGTGCAAGGCCATATGGAACATTAAAAATATTACCGATGAAGCTGTTAAAAGAAACCAATTTAGCACTACGTTGAGGAATCACCCGCTGAGATGGTACATGAAGCTTGTCCAAGGACTTGTGTAGCCTAAGCCATTAAATGAGATCAATAACACATTGGTTGCAGAGTTTAAAAAACCTAATTCGGAGTCACAGTGTATTACTGAGGTGAAGGAGATCAAACAGTAGGTAGCCAAACCTGTTTGGGATTTCAATCAAAGATTCAAGACCCTAACAAGCCGATTGACTTTTAAGATCCCAGATGAGCAGAAAAAAGAATGGTTCATCACTTCTCTTTTACCACACATCAAAGTTCCCCCGATGCAGCATAATATTGCATCACAGGCAGAATCTTTGGAGATCACGATGAAGCTTGAGTCAACACCTATGGGAGAATCTAGCTCAGGCATGAGTCAGATCTTGAGCCAGCTAACTAGTTTGTCTCTGCAGGTTGAGGATATGAATAAGGATAAGGGGAAGGACAAGAGAGAATATATCTGGTGTGTAAGATGAAGATATGAAGGTCATGATAAAGAAAATTGTGTTGGACAACTGAGAGGGGGGGGGGTGAATCAATTGTCACCGTTCTTAAACAATTATGCTTCTTTCAAAATATTTACAAGGCACTCAATTATGATCACAATAATGGATGGAAATAAACAATGGCACATTCAGCATCAGTCACATATATGAGAAACACAGAGACAAATATCTCCCGAGGAAACCCATACAGGGTAAAAACCTCTTCTTATTTATATGATAAGTATTATTTAGATTCTTTACATTATCATACATCTGAGTACCAACTCATTGTGAGGCTACAACCTCTGTTTTTGCAAGATGCAACTTGCTGAGAGCACCAACTCTCTGGTTTTCTCTAGCACCCACTAGAAGGAAGCACCACCTCCTTGGTTTCTCTAGCACCAACTAGAAGGAAGCACCTACTCCCTGGTTTCTCTAGCACCAACTAGAAGGAAGCTACTACTCCTTGGTTTCTCTAGCACCAACTAGAAGGAAGCTACTACTCCCTATGTTCAAGAACCCACTTGAACCTCTGAGGACACCAGTCCTACCTAGCACCTCCCTACCACCCTAGATTATCAAAATGTGTTACTGAAACTTATTACAGTGATATAATGTTTAACAACAACTTACGAGTCTCATCACTATTCTGCAAGATTTCACTGCTCCGTCTGCCTCACAGTCTTCCTGCATGCATACATTGCACTTTCTATTCTTCTTTCTTTTGTGCTCTGTACACCATTCCCGTTCAATGCCCCTTTTCTCTTCTGGCCATACCATCTCCTGCACTTCACCTCCTTCTTCTTGCATGCCTCACCCATCGTAGAAACAACATCATCACTTCTTTGTCCCATGTACTTATAGCTTCTGTACACCTTGTGCATGCAATGTGCGCAATACCTCTGCATGCTCACACCATGTCAATCTCCTCCACATATCGAGTGCTCTACCTGATCATCGCAACTCTTCATCTTCTCTGGTGGTTCCCACTATGCGTCCAACATCACTGAGTGTTCAGCTGAGATTCCTCAGCCTCTCTGGAAGTTGAGATTCCTTGTCTTCTCTAGCACAATCGAGCTTATCCTTTCTGTTTCAGTTACAGAATTCAACGCTCATCCATATTTCAATCCCCTCTAAGAATAGTCTTCATTCATTGGAAGAAGCTTGGAGACTCTTCAACTCCTCTGGCGGTCACACATAAGTCTCTTTGAATCTTCTGGTAGAAACCATCAATGGTTTCTAGCAGTAACACTGTGAAGAGCAACATTATCCCTCCGATCATACTCAAATTCACCTGCACTGTTGGATTGGATCCATGGGATATTGCATTCATTTCGGAATTTCAGCATTTGACAATTCGACATTCGTGTGACCAAGTGTCTCGACACTCCCAGTCGTGATCCCTGAAACTCCGAAAAAGGAGATTGTCTGCACTAGCTCCTTCCCCCATCTTCCACCGATGTTACCATAGGCTACATCCATTTCACCTTTTTGATACTTTCGTGAACTTATGACCTTCATCGACCCTGATCGATGGTCCACGATCTCGATGAATTGATGGTCTAGATCTCATCGTGAATTCACATCTCGCAATTCCTGTGATGAAGGGTCTCATCACTCCAAGTCACGATAGCCGAGACTCCGAGATTGTTTCACGATTTTGCATATCACGAATTCGACATTCTTGTTTCAAAGTGTTTCGACACTCCAACTTCTAGTATCCGAAACCCCGAAATGGGGTTGGATCAACAGTCTACATCAAACCTTGATCTGACGGCTCAGATCATTTCACGATTTCGCATTCCTGTGGTATTGTTTCTTGACTCTCCAAGTCACGATTCGTGAAACCCCGAAGTGATGTAAACCTGCTGACGTCACACACAGATTGACACATGTCAAATAACTGCCACATGTCACTCTGATTCATGACTTACACATGCCTGAAATGTTGAACCAGCTTGACACTTGTCATTACTTGGTTGTGCCACGTGTTCTTAGCTGACGTGTCTATTTCAGGATTTTGCATTTCGCTATTTCAGGACTCATGTTGTAAAGAACCTTGACATTTCCATCTCCTCATATCTGAAATCCCGATAGCTAAAACTCCGAAATGGAGTTGGACCATCGCTTCGATCATGCACTTTAAAGAACGTGCAGGTTCTTCCTGATCCAACGATGGTCGAAACTTATGCTCAGATCTGATGCCTAAGATCTGTCCTTCTCTTCTGTGCATTCTTCTTGTCTACAATATGATCTTATGGTCCTCCCTCTTTCGGGAAATTAAATGGGATCCAACAATCACTAACGCTTCTCCTCCCGAGGTTAGGCACTGTATTCGACTCTGCGCTAATTCCTCCCGAGCTTACTTTGTCCTTGTTTTTCCTTCGCTACATATTTTGATCTTTCCATCAGTGTTCTTGCCATCAATGACAAGCTCACTCCCAACTATAAACCTTCCAACAATCTCCCCCTTTGGCATTGATGGAAACCCTAAATGGTTGCGCTAATCTATTTGGACCTCCAACTGTAGCATCCGATCCAGACCACTCCTTTTCTCCCCCTTTGACATCAATGTCAAAGAAAACATGCTCCCCCTGAGCTGTTGCAATATTTTTATGAGGTATCAGATATGCAATCAATACAAGACTCCCCCTAATAGGATGGACTTTCTTAGATGTGAGACGGGATAACACCCAGCTTCTGTCTGAGATATTCAAATGGTTTTTTGGCTAGAGGTTTAGTAAAAATGTATGCAATTTGTTCTATGGCTGGAATGTAATGGACCTGAACAATCTGATTGGTGACCTTCTCTCTTAGAAAATGATATTTTATGGGAATATGCTTGGTCTTGGAGTGGAATATAGGATTTTTAGACACACTGATGGCACTAGTGTTATCACAATGAATCGGGATCGATGCAGTGTATTTTACCTCCAAGTCTGTAAGTGTATGAATCATCCATAATACCTGAGTGCAACAGGTAGCAACATCAATGTACTCTACCTCTATGGTTGATAAAGAAATGGAACCTGGATTTTTACTAAGCCAGGCTACTAAAGAGTCACCCAGGAAGAATGCTCCTCCACTGGTGCTTTTTCTCTCATCAACATAGTTTGCCCTATCTGCATCTGAATAAGCAATTAGCTGAAAATTTTGATTTCTGGGATACCACAGACCATAAGTCATTGTTTCTTTCAAATACCTGAATATCCTTTTGACAACTTGCAAATGACTCTGTTTAGGTGCAGCCTGATATCTTCCTACCATTCCTACAACATGCATTATGTCTGGGCAAGATGCTGTGATGTACAACAGGCTGCCAATCATTGATCTATATGAGTTTTGGTCAACATCAGGTGAGTCATCATCCTTTCTTAATTTACATCCAATTACCATAGGTGTACCCACAGGTTTAGAATCTTCCATTTGAAACCTTTTCAACATTTCTCTTAGATATTTTTCTTGAGAAATGAACA
>JZKD02S2245576.1:163324-215409 GCA_000966675.3 Picea glauca | reverse complement strand
ATTTCATCGGGCTCAGAATCCTCATTCTTTTCTGCCTTAAATGATGCTTCTCTAGAGGTGGGTTTATCTTTAACTATTCTCATTTCATATGCAGTCAATGTTCCTAGAAGTTGATAAAACTCCAATTTTTAGATCATTTAGTTCTTATATATTAGAGACCTTCGGATTGAACCTATCTGGGAGAGATCTCAGGATTTTTTGAACTAAAGAAGGTTGCTAAATTTTTTCACCAAGTGCTTTCATTGCATTTACCATTTATTCTACTCTCAGAAAGTACTTTCCAACTGTCTCATCATCCTTCATCTTCAGCTGTTCAAACTGTATTCTGTAGGTTTGAAGCTTGGCATCCTTTACCTTCTCATTACCTTCATAACTGCTAATGAGTTTGTCCCACATTTCTTTGGCAGTTCCTAGGTGCATAACTTTTACAAATTCTACTTCTGCAAGCCCACTCAAGATAGCATTCATCGACTTAGCATTGAAACTAAATTCTAGATTGTCATCCTTATTGGCCTGCACAACGGGCATTACATAACTAGTATCTACCACATCCCCGACAGCTGCACCTAAAGCCATTATGTAGGTTCTCATTCTAACTTTCTAGAAGTTAAAGTTTGTTCCATTGAACAGAGGGGCCTTATTGGTTGAATTTCCTTCATGGCTTGACATGTTTAATCTCTAGGATATACATTTAGATAAAAAGGGGTTAGCTCTGATACCAATTGTTGGACAACTGAGAGGGGGGGGGTGAATCAGTTGTCACCGTGCTTAAACAATTATGCTTCTCTTAAAATCTTTACAAGGCACTCAATGATGATCACAATAATGGAGGGAAATAAACAATGGCACATTCAGCACCAGTCACATATATGAGAAACACAGAGACATATATTTCCCGAGGAAACCCATATAGGGTAAAAACCTCTTCTTCTTTATATGATAAGTATTATTTACATTCTTTATATTATCATACATATGGTCACCAACTCATTGTGAGGCTATAACCTATGTTTTTGGAAGTTGCAACTTGCTGAGAGAACCAAATCTATGTTTTTCTCTAGCACCCACTAGAAGGAAGCACCACCTCCTTGGTTTCTCTAGCACCAACTAGAAGGAAGCACCTACTCCCTGGTTTCTCTAGAACCAACTAGAAGGAAGCTACTACTCCCTAGATTCTCTAGCACCAACTAGAAGGAAGCTACTACTCCTTGTGTTCAAGCACCCACTTGAACCTCTGAGGACACCAGTCCTCCCTAGCACCTCCCTACCACCTTGGATTATAATAATGTGTTATTGAAACTTATTACAGTGATATAATGTTTAACAACAGCTTACCAGTCTCATCAATGTTCTGCAAGATTTCACTGCTCCATTTGCCTCACAGTCTTCCTGCATGCATACATTGCACTTTCTATTCTTCTTTATTTTGTGCTCTGTACACCATTCCGGTTCAATGCCCCTTTTCTCTTCTGGCCATACCAGCTCCTGCACTTCACCTCCTTCTTCCTTCATGCCTCACCCACCGCAGCAACAACATCATCACTTCTCTGTCCCATGTACTTATAACTTATGTACACCTTGTGCATGCAATGTGCGCAATGCCTCTGCATGATCACACTGCATCGATCTCCTCCACATCTCGAGTGCTCTGCCTGATCATCACAACTCTTCATCTTCTCTGGTGGTTCCCACTACACGTCCAACATCACTAGGTGTTCATCTGAGATTCCTCAGCCTCTCTGGCAGTTGAGACTCCTCATCTTCTCTGGCACATTCGAGCTTATCCTTTCTGTTTCAGTTACAGACTTCAACACTCATCCATCTGTCAATCCCCTCTAAGAATAGTCTTCATTTGCTGGAAGAAGCTTGGAGACTCTTCATCTCCTCTGGTGATCACACAGAAGTCTCTTCGAATCTTCTGGCATAAACCATCAATGGTTTCTAGTAGTTACACTGTGAAGAGCAACATTATCCCTCCGATCATACTCAATTTCACCTACACCATTGGATTGGCTCCATGGGATCTTGCATTCATTTCGGCATTTCAGCATTTGACAATTCGACATTCGTGTGACCAAGTGTCTCGACACTCCTAGTCATGATCCCTGAAACTCTGAAAAAGGAGCTTGTATGCACTAGCTCCTTCCCCCATATTCCACCAATGTGACCACAGTCTACATCCATTTCACCTTTTCAGTATTTTTGTGAACTTATGACCTTCATCGACCCTGATCGACGGTCCATGATCTCGATGAATTGACGGTCCAAATCTCATCGTGAATTCGCATCTCGTAATTCCTGTGATGAAGGGTCTCATCACTCCAAGTCACGATAGCCGAGACTTCGAGATTTTTTCACGATTTTGCATATCACAAATTAGACATTCTTGTTTCAAAGTGTTTCGACACTCCAACTTCCGGTATCCGAAACCCCGAAATGGGGTTGGATCAACGGTCTACATCAAACCTTGATCTGACAGCTCATATCATTTCGTGATTTCTCATTCCTGTGGTATTGTTTCTTGACTCTCCAAGTCACGATTCACGAAACCCCGAAGTGATGTAAACCTGCTGATGTCACACGTGGATTGACACATGTCGAATAAATGCCACGTGTCACTCTGATTCGTGACTTACATGTGCTTGAAATGTTGAACAACTTGAGACTTTTCATTGCCTGGTTGTACCACGTTTTCTTAGTTGACGTGGTTTGCTGATGTGTCTATTTCGGTATTTTTCATTTCATGATTTCGGGACTCATGTTGTAAAGAACCTTGACATTTCCATCTCCCGATATCCGAAATCCTGATAGCCAAAACTATAAAATGGAGTTGGACCACCACTTCGATCGTGCACTTTAAAGAACGTGTAGGTTCTTCCTGATCCAATGATGATTGGAACTTATGCTCATATCTGACGCCTGAGATCTGTCCTTCTCTTCTATGCATTCTTCTTGTCTACAATCTAATCTGACAAGTCCTCCTTCTTTCGGGAAATTAAATGGGATCCAACAATCACTGACGCTTCTCCTCCCAAGCTTAGGCACTGCGTTTGACTCTGGGCTAATTCCTCCTGAGCTTACTTTGTCCTTGTTTTTCCTTCGCTACATATTCTGATCTTTCCATCAGTGTTCTTTCCATCAATGACAAGCTCACTCCCAACTGTAAACCTTCCAACACATTGTCCCCTGTTTCATGAATATTTGGCCTCAGGAGCGTTGAGCCCCTTGAAGCAAGTTAACCTGCCCTGGTGCGAAGTATGCAGAAACCGACATCACCCTGGTGAGTGTTATTATATGCAAAAGTATGTTCAGACACCCACAAACTTGTACTGCACATTCTGTAAGTCTGTAGGGCATGATGATAGAGATTGTAGGTCTTTTAACCTGATGCATGAAAGATCAAGAGACATATATAAGATCCAAGGTGAAGTACACCAAGAAGGAAACAATGCACAGTATAATTCTCCAGGAAGAGGAAGTTTCAATCCTCGTGGTGGATACATAGGATGAGGAGGAGGAGGAGGAGGTATGGGTTGAGGCTGAGGAAAAATAATCTGTTACAACTATGCGCAGCCAGGACATTTAGCGAGGGATTTCCAGAACCCTTGCACAACCTCCAGTTATTGCAATTCCTTCGAGCATGTCATCGGGGACTGCCCTTTGCTGCTACCTAAGCTTCATGAAAGATGAGGACCTCAAAAAAACCCACAAGTGAAACTGATATATGTTGAACCTCGCAGAGCAGACCCTAGAGTTGTTGTTATCACTCAAGGAGGCGCTACTACAAGAGAAGACAGAGCAACCCAAGGAAAGGCTGTAGACGACCATGGAGTCAGGAAATCTACAGAGAAGATCCCAACGTTCGATGCTAAGAAAGAAAGACAGATATTTGAGGAGGCAAGAAAAGAGTTCAAAGGATATCAAGGGTCTTCATCAAAGAAACAACCAGAAATCAAAGAATATGGCATGCCTCAGGTGTTTTATTAGTCTGTGTCACCATCAAAAGGAAAAGAGGTAAGAAAACTCATGGAATTTTTGTACACTTGTGTTAAGTTGATTCAAGATAAAAGAATTGTACAAGAATTACAAGATTTAATCAAGCAATATGAACTAGGAAAGATAGACTCCTTACTGAATAGGGAAGTGCACCAAATTGGGAAAAGGAGAAGGACAAATAAAGAATTACACCTGAATGCTCAAATAGGAGAATATGATATAGACTATGTGGTCCTCAACTTAGGGTCAGAGGTCAATGTCATGACGAAGCAAACCTGGGCACTGATGGGAAAAATGAAGTTGATCTATTCCCCTATTAGGCTTAGAATGGATAATTAGCAAGCTGTCAGCCCATTTGGACAATTGGAGCATGTCCCTGTGGACATCGATGGAGTTAGAACCTTTGCAGATTTTGAAGTAATTGAAATTGTTGATGACAACTGCCCTTATCCTGCATTATTAGGAATTGATTGGGACTTCAACAATTCTACTGTTGTTGATATAAAGAAGAGGCGTATGATGAAAGATATGGCCTTAGGGTCATTTCACCTTTAGATCCAGATGAGGGTCCTCGATACACAGAGCCTATCAGAGAAGAATACCATGTGTACGAACTGGAAAACATCTACAAATTAACATCCAGACAATAGGATTATATCAATCCTATAGCCAATGGAAATCTAAGCTAGACAAGTGACAACACATGTTCATCAGACTCAAAAGAAGAACTAAATAACTAGAAGAACCAGATGTATGAAGTCTCTACCAAAATATGTACTAGACTAACCAGAGAGGTTCATTGGATCAACATAACAGTGAGTAACTTACCCACATTTAATGGGTTGAACCCTTTAGAAAACTTCTTATTAGAGTTTGAGATTAGTGTACCAACACAACAGAGGCTATTGGCAATGGATGAGGCCATGAAATCCACACTAGAAAGATGGTGGGGGACGCACAAAGGAAACATCACAGATTGGACACAATGTCAAACTTTGATGACAGTGCGGTTCTCAGCACAAGTAGGAAGCTGCGAAGTGAGGTACACAGGTCAAAGTTGCCCAAAGGACCATGTACGAAGCTGCGAAGAGGCCTGGAGTGACATTCCTTGAGACCAATGGGTGCATAGATTCATTAACATGCTGGACATGATCCCTATCAACTAGTACCTTCAAGCGGATCTGCGCCTCGTCACATCATTTGGAAAGGTATGATCCAGAATTTTGTAACCACCTTTTTGTTTGAAAGTGAATTTCCTTTAGTATACCAAGCATTACAGATTGTGAGACATAAATTATTTAAGGAGGCATCTAGCCTCCCTTTGGATCAAGAAGAGGATGAATGGACTGCGCCATTCCAGAAATTGCAAGGATGTTACAACATTAATGCCGATGAAGATGATGATCTGAGGAAGGTAAAAATTGTTGAGATAGAAGGCCACATAAATGTGGAAGGACCAGGATTTTAGCTTCCATTCATAGGACAATTGATCAAAATAAATAAAGTCAATATTGGGACAGAGGAGACACCGAAGCTTGCCAATGTCGGAGATTATTGGGATGCTGCTACCATTGAAAAGATTATAGAGTTATTGCATGAATATCAGGACTTGTTCCCGACCAAGGTCACTGATATGAAGGGAATCAAAGGGCCTGTGGGTGAGATGAGAATTGAAACTAGATGAGAAGACAGTCAAGAAAATACCTTACAGACTGAACCTGAAATACAAGGAAAAAGTGAAGATCGAGCTCGACAGAATGTTGGAAGCAGGGATTATTGAACCTGTCGAAGAGTCATAGTGGATAATCCCTATGGTGGTACAATACAATAAGACAAGAGAAATCAGGATCTATGTTGACCTCAGAAAGTTGAATGATTCCTGTCTGCATGACCCTTTCCCTACACCATTCACGGATGAAGTGTTGGATAACATGGGAGGCAAGGAAGTATATTCTTTTACAGACGGCTTTTCGGGATACCATTAGATTCACATTGCCAACGAGGACCATCATAAGACTAAGTTTTCCAAGAAGTGGGGATCCTACCAATATACAATAATGCCATTTGGATTGAAGAATTCCCCGTCCATCTTTTCCAGGGTGGTGGTCGAAGCGTTCAAAGAATTTTTGCATAAATTTTTAGAAGCATACTTTGATGACTAGACTGTTTTTAGTTTGTTGAAAAATCATATTGAATGTCTAAGGATAATGTTGGAAAAATGCAGGTAGTGTCAAATTTCTTTGAATCTGAAGAAATGCATCTTCTTCTCACCATTTGGAGTGTTATTAGGTCATATTGTATGCAAGCAGGGATTGTTGGTTGACCCATCTAAAATTGCAATTATAGTTGATTTTCCACCTCCTACTTCAGTCAAACAACTGCGCACTACACTGGGCCATACTGGATATTACAGGAAATTTATCAAAGGATATGCCCAAATTATAGCACCAATGGAGAAGTTGTTGAAGACAGACTGCCAGTATGAGTGGACAGATGAATGTCAGTGGAGCTTCAACACACTGAAATAGAAGATGGTTACAACGCCCATTCTAGTTTTTCTAGATTGGAGCAAATAATTCCATGTGCATGTCGATGCATCTGCTATTGCATTAGGAGTAGTATTGGCACAACCTGGAGGATGGGACATTGAGCATCAACTAGCATTTTCTAGCAGGAAGCTATCCACAACTAAAGTTAATTACACCACTACAGAGAGAGAGAGGGACTAGCCATGGTGTATGCACTGCAAAAATTCCGGCACTACTTGTTGGGAGGACACTTTAAAATGTTTATTGATCACTCCGCGCTGAAGTACCTAGTCAAAAAGCCAGTGTTGGGGGGGCGAATATGCAGATGGATTCTGTTGTTTCAAGAATATGCTTTTGAGATCATAGTTAAGCCAGGAAGAATGAATAAGGGACCAGACCACTTATCAAGGTTGGAACATGGCGAAGAACCTACCAGTTTGGAGGATACATTACCAGATGCACAACTTCTCTCCATTACAAATATTGATGACCACTTCGTAGACATAGTCCACTTCCTGTAAACAAGAATGGCTCTAAGTGAGTATACAATTCCTCAAAATAAACAACTAGTGGTGTGTGCTACAAAATTTTCACTTATAGCTGGACAACTATACAAAATGGGACTAGATGAAATATTAAGGAGGTGTGTTATGGAGACAGAGCGACCATTGATCCTCGCAGAAGCTCATGAAGGCATCACAGGAGGACATTATGCAGGGAAAGAAACTCCGCAGAAGGTTTTGCGAGATGGAATTTGGTGGCCTACGTTACACAGAGATGCTAAAGAGTATGCCAGGGCATGTGATGTATGCCAGAGAATTGGAAAACCATCCCGAAGAGACGAAATTCCATTAGCACCGCAGATGAACCTACAAGCATTTGAAAAGTGGGCCATTGACTTCGTGGGACCTATAAACCCACTAGGAAAGCGCACAGGAGCACGGTACATTATTACTGTGACATAATATTTAACTAGATGGGTCGAAGCCAGAGCAGTCAAGGACTGTAGTTCAACTACAGTTTCACTTTTTATATTTGATGACATAATAACCAGGTTTGGATGCCCTAATATACTTATGAGTGATCAAGGTACGCACTTCATCAATAATATAGTTGAAGCCCTGACTGAAGAATTTGCAGTCCACCATCAGAAGAGTACACCTTACCATACATAAGCAAACAGAACAGTTGAAGCATTCAACAAGATCTTGGAGATAACATTGACAAATCTTTGCAGCGTAAACATGGATGACTGGGATTTAAGAGTACCAACAGTACTCTGGACTTATAGAACCACTTGCAAGAAATTAACAATGCAGACCCCCTTCAAGTTGGTTTATGGTCTTGAAGCTATTGTCCCGATGGAATACTTAGTACCAAGCCTAAGAATTGTTGCATTTACAGACATGGATGATACCGACATTGTTCGCGAGAGGCTTTCACAGTTGGTTGAACTAGAAGAAGACAGATTCATTGTAGGATTCCATCAGCAAGTTCATAAGGAACGAGAAAAGGCCTATCATGACAGGCACATCAAGAAGAAGACATTCAAGCAAGGTGATTTAGTATTGGTGTATGATAGTAAGTTTATCAAAAACCCTGGGAACTTCAGAACGCATTGGCTCAGACCATATGAGATTGCCTATGTTACATAAGGAGGAGATGCACAACTGAATACATTGAAGGGAGACTGGAAGGAAGGATTGGTGAATGGGAGTCGACTGAAGTTGTACTATGATAACCAGCTGCCTCACATCTCTCAGTAAAGGCATGAGGAAAATGGTCCAAGTACCAGGTGCAGTTGAAACTAGGTACTAGACACATAATAGATAGTCAACACAAGGATGGAAAAGAGGCATAAAGTAGAAATCAAGGGCTGCATTGCATAGTCCAAAGTCCAAGTAAAACAAGAGGATCAGATCTGAAGTGCCTCGGGACAAATCACAAGTGAGTGTTGGGGTCTTGTTGGACCTTGGTTATGGAAGGAAACGAAGAACAAGGAAGGAAAGGTAAAAATAAAGCTTCGTAGGAGACACAATAACTGTCACTGAGTCGAGGTGAGAAAAAGAGCAGGAAAAATGGAGCAAAGTGTGGAAAATCAAGTCGTTGGATGAGGAGATCAGGGTTGACATATCAACAAGGAAGAAGGATTGTGGACAACTTAGCAAGAAGAGAAAGCCATCATTGGATGATTTGGAGCACTGCATGATGAAGAAGGAAAGATAGGTTGGCAAAGCTCGAAAATAGTGGGTCAAGTTGAGCTAGGGTTTTAGACACCTAGGGTTTTGGTATCTAGGGTTTTGGAACCTAGGTTTTGACCTAAGGCTATCAGTGAGAGAATGTAATGTATAAATAAAGGTCAAGAGGACCTAGGTTGGGTTTGTCATTGAGTATTGGTATGATATTGTTGTTATAGCTCTATTGTGGAGGGAGAGGATTGTATTGTGAGATCTTCAGCTGTGTGCAAAGGTCAAGTCCTGCAGTTGGGTGCGTAGGAAGGGGAGAGAAAGAGAGAGAAGAAAGAAGATATGCTAGATGAGAGCGTAGATAAGAGCTGTATGCTCTACCTTAATAAATCATAAGCACAGTTCTGTGGACGTAGCCCTAGAGAGAGGGTGAACCACGTATATTTTGTGTCATATGTGTGATTGATGCCTGGATCTCTGTCATTGTTATATTGTTATTTGCAGTCTTATGTTAGATTATATCTATAGCTGCACAGGATATACCTAGCTGATAAGTGATATATGAATTTTTTATTGTTTTTGTGATAGATCCACTTGATATTCCCTTGGTTGTAGACATTCTTGTCCTGCAACTCCCCTCTTAGCTGCTTCGGGTGAGACTGCATCTGCTTTGCAGGTGCTGCCAAAAGGGCCAGTAGCTAGGGCTTGTTGGTTCTCTCTTGGAGTGAACCTCAGGTCTGCCCCTGTACCAATAGGTGACTTAAACCCTTGACTCTTCCTCAGAACTCTTCAGAATCTCTATCGCTCCTGATCTTGTCCCACTCTTTAAGCTCAAGGATTCTTAGGAATCCTTCTCACACACCTTGCAACCCTTCATGATGGCTCTTTGACGCTTAGAAACTTTCCAACTCTGTGCACTCCTTGCAACAGAGGTCCTTCAACCTTTCCTTTGGTTGAGGGAGTCCAATACTCGACTCGGCCTACACACCCTTTGCGCGGCTTTGTACACCCTGTGCACTTCTACTTATACAAGTTCAATGGTATCTCTCTTGAGCTTCTGAGTCGAAATAGACTCTTTCAATGCATGCCCTGCGGATGATATGCACACCTTTCATAAACTCAAAGACGAGAAACAATTGAAACTTACTTAACGCTTCACAATTTCATACATTCAATAATATGACTCATTCATTCATGAAAACAAAAATAACAGGGAATGGTAAATAGTAGGAACACCATGCATTAGGTCAATTTTCCTTTGTTATATTCATTCAAAAGTAAATGGCTATAGCTATGATAAAACAACAACTAAAAACTCATAAATATCCTCCTAACTTGTAGCATCTTCATTCCGGCGTACAATGGATCTACTTATACAAGAGGTCCTCTAGGGTTTCCCTCGACTACCCGTCTACTCTAGAAAAAAAATAACCACTTAATGTTTCATTACATTAAAGTCCAGGAGTGAAATTTCCAGATCATTCACTCCTAATCATTTCGATCTTCTTTAGTTTTCAATTAATAAAGAATAATATTTGTAGAAAAATGCCAGCGTGTAAGATTCTTAAATGATTCCAAGGCACACTAAGGCACTGATTTGTCTCTCCACATGTGCTTGCTGACGATGCTCCTGCATCATGCTCCACTACTGCAAAAATAATGAGCTCCTGCTCATGGCTCACTCTACTTTGTTGTTGAGATCCTCCAAGGTCCCATACCTTCCTTGGAGCTATCCATCTTCCTTGTTTTCTTGCTGCCTCTTCTTCCCTACTGCTTCTACAGGTTTTCTTCTGTCCCATACTTCTCTCTTGACTTCTCCTTATGTTGCTTCCAACATCAATCTCTTTATCTCATCTATCACTTCTTCTAGTTGGTCTAATGGACACATCTTCTCCTTCATCTCATTCTTTTACATCTTCTCTCCATCAATCTCCAACTTAACTTGTTGGATAAGATGACTTTGCATATTTACCCTTCTCTCTAGGGTCTCCAGTTCTTCACATAGATCATCAAAATCCATGCTATCTGTTGATCTCTCCTCTGTAGTAGGATCACATTCTACAATCATCTCTTGCTTAGCTTCTTGGTTGAAAAATATGAGCCATTCCTCTGAATTCCCTTCTCCTCCTATTGTAGATCCCAGTTATACAGTTGTCTCATTTTCATATCCTTGGCTGAAATTTTTGGGCAATTCCACTGAATTCTCTTCTTTCTCCATCTCTTGGGCACATTGAAATGTGTTCTCTTCTTCCTTTTTACCAATTTGATCAATATGAACCTTGATGTTATCTTCATCTTCTGTGGCACTAGCTGGCCACTCTGTTGCAAACTCCAGTTCTGTAGTCTCACCATTGAGTTGTTGCTCAACTTCCTCCTCTGACATATTGAATTCTATCATCTCCTCTTGTGTTGGTTCAAATCCAACTTCCTCCAGCTTCTCCCCAGGTTGGTATGATCCTCCACCTGTTTCCAACTTGACCTGTTGGGTATGCCTACTCTGCATATTTACCCTTCTCTTTAAGGCTTCTCGTTCCTTATACAACTCAACAAAATCTATGATGTCTGCTTCTTCTTCTGCTACAGGCTCCAGTGCTGCAGTCATCTCTTGTTCAGCTCCCGAGATTAAATGTTTTGAGCAATTTCACTGAATGATCTTCTCCTGCAATCTACATGATTGTCTCCCTTTGCATGATTTCATCTTGGCAGTCCTTTTTTGGTTCTGGATTGTTTAACCAATCCTCCAACATCTTCAACTCTTGCTTCCATTGAGTGAGCAATTCATTTGAATGCCCCTCTTTTTATGCTGGGGTAGACATCAGTTTCTACTCCTTATCCTCCTCTTTGAAAGTCCTTTCTAGCTATCTTTCCTCTATTTCACTTGCATCATAGACACAGTTGGATTTAAAAGAATTTGGCCCCATGGCCTCTTTCTTGGATTCTTGTTGCACCACCTCCTCATGTGCAACACTTGTACTATCCTCTACTGGGATAATTGGCAGGAATATCTGAATTCCCTCGATGATCAGAACAGACCTTAGATCTTCTTCCATCATTACTCCTTTCTGATATGAACTCTCATTTGAGTTCATCTCTTCTCCCTTTCCCACCTGACAACTTGGGATTTTCTTTCTTCCCACCTGGTAGTCTATGGGATCACCTGATCTCTCTCCATTTCCCACCTGATAAGTTTAACTTCCATCACTTCCCTACTTGTAGTCTATGAGATCATCCACCAATATCTTTCCATTTCCCACCTGACAACTTGAAATTTCACTTCTGGGCCCCTAGTAGTTTATGAGATCCTTAATTGATCTATTCTCCTCATTATCACTAAGACTCTTCCCAATTTCTGGCTCACAGATGTGAACCCTATCCCTGAGATTTTCCACATGCCTCAACCACCTCTTTAACAGTTGTTGTTGTCCTCTAGGAAACAATTTATGAACATGCCATTTTTCCTTCCTATTCAGAGGCCATTCATACCTCCAGTGTACCTCTGCCTCCTGTTGCATCTTCAATGCTAGCTTTTCTATTTTTTCTCTTATCTCCCTAAGCTCTTTTTCTATCTCATTTTTTCTTTTCTGTTGGTTGTCCTTGTCTTGACCACATTGATGGCCTTCAATAGCCATTTTCACCCTCTACTTTACCTCCTTGAAAGTATGTGCATTATTCTATTACACAGATCATTTCCAACTTTTCCCTACAACCTACCTCGCTGTCCAATTTGTTGTTGCACACTTGCGAAAATATTTTGCATAGAGCATCAGTACTCTGTCTCCTTCTTCACATGTTGTTCTACAGGAAAACTCTAGTTTCTGATACTGTTTGATGTCATCAGATTATCTCTATTCACCTTCTCACATTTGCCTACTATATGTAGACAAAATTCAACTCTTGATACTACTTGATGTAGTCAAACTATCTCCTTCATCTCCTTCGCCCGAAATCTATAGACGAAAGTAGGCTCTGATACCACTTGATGCATACCCCCCTTCTCACCTCGGGGATGCGCAACCTCTCGGTCTAGGATCATTCAAATCAAGGAGTCAGATCAAATCTTTGGGCCTTTGCTAGACCCTAACCAATTTACACAGGTCCCCTTTCCTTGTACATGCAGGTCTTGTGATACCCGGGACCGCTTACTACAGGTTTCTGAAATGTCAAATTCTAGGCACTAGCTCCTTTTTCATTAGCCCCTTCATGTATATGGCCCTGGGATATGACCTCAAGTAAATATGTTATTGTGGGCATGGTCAAGAGTGGTTTGATACCAACATTCTTTACTCCCCACAATTCACCTCCAATCGCCACACATCCTTTTCCCAATACTGTGGTTTCAATTGTGGCCCACTATCATATTTTTAACATCTGATCATTTTTTGGCCCTGCAATCAGCTCGACCGTCGATCTCTTGACCTCCACATTTTTTCATGATCAATGGATGAGATCCATCCTCCTTTTCCTTCATTCTTTCCTCCCTTCATGCGCATTCCTAGATCTCCACGATTTATTGACACGTACCCCCCTTTTAAATCAACGACTACGGTTGATTTCTCCTTTCGAGCTTCAAGAGTTTCAACTCTCAAATCTTCTCTTCCTCTGCATGAAAATATTCCAAAATAGAAGATATGCTGACACCTGTCCCTTTCAATAAATGACTTTCCCTCCGCTTCGGGACCTTGGCCCCTTAAACTAGATCAACGGTCCTTCAGCCTCCTTCTCGATAAATGATCGAGATTTCCTTTAGGGTTTCGACATTTTCCCCCTTTTCTTTCCTCTAGAGTTCTAGAAATGGTGCCGCGTGTCCACCTTCAAATCGACGACTCTCATCCAATTTGTGACTTCACCCTTCAAAAATCTCAAATATCAACTTTTTCCAAAATGCCTTTATCCAAAGCTCACAATTTGTTGACGTGTGTCTCAAACTGATCGACGACTGCGATTCCTTCGAGTCTTCAGACTTCGAAACTATCAACTCTCAACTTTCACTTTCCATCGAAGTGAACGTATTTCTTCCATGTTTCCTCCTGAATTGGACGGCTAAGATTCACTTCGGGCCTTCACCCAGAGTCCATGGATTTGTGCCACGTGTCCTCCTTAATTTGAAGGATCTAATTTACTTCGGGTCTTTACCCGGATTCCAAATATTTATAATGCGTTTACTCCTGAATCGGACGGCTAAGATTTAATTTGAATCTCTAGGATTCAGGAATCTCAATACTCCACCTTTCGCCCTCCTGAAGTTAATGATCCATCTCCACGTGTCCCTCTAGATCTGACAGTCTAGATTCACTTCGGACTTCATATTTTGGTAGTTTCAATTCTCAACTCAAACCCAAACGTTTTTATCCAAATCTTGTGACCCATCGCCACACGTCCCTCTAGATCTAACCATCCAGATTCACTTCAGAATTCTGATTTTAGAATATGCCAAGTGTTAAAGGCTCACAACACCTATCCTTCACACATCCCCTTTAGATATGACGACTATAAATGATCATAACTTTCCCCGAAGGGATCTCCACCGCTACTTCGATACCTTTTGATGGACTCCTCCCGAATGAATAATTCGATTTGCTAACCCTTCTGAGCTTTCTCCCTTCATATACTTCGAAGGATTTCACTCCTCCTTCGAACAATTCAAAATTTTAACACTTAGAAACTTTTCCAAGCGGTTTCAACTAAACCTTGGAATTTCTCTCCCTTATGAGTTTGGTTATACGAGGTGACTTAAACCCTCGTCTCTTCCTCATAACTCTTTAGAACCTCTATCGCTCCTGATATTTTCCCACTCTTTAAACTCTTCTCGCACACCTTACAACCCTTCATGATGGCTCTTTGATGCTTAGAAACTTTCCAACACTGTGCACTCCTTTCAACAGAGGTCCTTCAACCTTTCCTTTGGTTGAGGGATTCCAATACTTGATTCGGCCTACACACCCTTTGTGCGGCTATGTGCACCCTATTCACTTCTGCTGATACAAGTTCAACGATATATTTCTTGAGCTTCTAAGTCGAAATAAACTCTTTCGATGCACTCCTTGCGGATGATATGCACACCTTGCATAAACTCAAAGAAGAGAAACAATTGAAACTTACTTAATGCTTCATAATTTCATACATTCAATAATATGAATCATTCATTCGTGAAAACAAAAGTAACAGGGAATGGTAAATAGTAGAAACACCATGCATTGGGTCAATTTTCCTCTGTTATATTCATTCCAAAGTAAATGGCTACAGCTATGATAAAATGTGTGCTCTTTTTCCATTTGACCAATCTGATCAATCTAAACCTTCATGGTATCTTCATCTCCCATGGCACTAGCTGGCCAATCTATTGCAGACTCCAGTTTTGCAGTCTCACCACTGTGTTGTTGCTCAACTTCCTCCTCTGACATATTGACTTATGTCATCTCCCCTTGTGTTGGTTCAAATCCAACATCCTCTAGCTTCTCCCAAGGTTGGTATGCTCCTCCACCTGTTTCCAAATTGACCTATTGGATATGCCTAATCCACATATTTACCCTTATCTCTAGGGATTCCAGTTCCTCATACAAATCAACAAAATCTATGGTGTCTTCTTCTTCTTCTGTTGCAAGCTCCAGTCCTGTGATATCCTGTTCAACTCCCTGGCTGAAATTTTTGAGCAATTCCATTGAATGCTCTTCTCCTGCAATCTGCATGACTGTCTCCCTTTGCATGATTGCATCCTAGCATTCCTTTTATGGTTCTGTATAGTTCAACCAATCCTCCAACATCTTAATCTCTTGCTTCCGTTGAGTGAGCAATTCATCTGAATTCCCCTCTTTTTTTGTTAGCGTAGACATTAGTGTCTACTCCTTCTCCTCCTTTTTGACAGTCCTTTCTAGATGTGTTTCCTCTGTTGCACCTGCATCACAGACACAATTGGATTTAAAATCATTTGGTCCCATGGTCTCTTTCTTGGATTCTTGTTGCACCACCTCCTCATGTGCAACACTTGTACTATCCTCTGTTGGGATAATTGGAAGGAATATCTGAATTCCCCCAATGATCAGAATACACCTTAGATCTTATTCTATTAGCACTCCTTGCTAATATGAACTCTCAATTGAGTTCATCTATTCTCCCTTTCCCACCCGACAACTTGGGATTTTCTTTCTACCCATCTGGCAGTCTATGAGATCACTTGATCTCTCTCCATTGCCCACCTGGTAATTTGAACTTCCATCACTTCCCTCCTGGAAGTCTATGAGATCATCCACCAATCTCTTTCCATTTCCCACCTAGAAACTTGAAAGTTCAATTCTTCCCTCCTGGTAGTTTATGAGATCCTTAATTGATCTCTTCTCCTCATCATCACCGAGACTCTTCCCATTTTTTGGGTCACAGATGTAAACCCTATCCCTAAGGTTTTCCACATGCCTCATCCACCTCTTTAACAGTTGTTTCTATCCTTTGGCCAACAATTTCTGAACAGACCATTTTACCTTCCTCTTCAGAGGCCATTCATACCTCTAGTGTACCTCTCCTATTTCAACTTCAATGCTAGATTTCCATTTCTGCTCTTATCTCCCTAATCTCTTTTTATATCTCAAATTTTCTTTTCTGCTGGTGGTTCATGTGTTGACCACACCGATGGACTTTAGTAGCTATTTTCACCCTATTCTTTCCCTCCTGGAAAGTCTATGCATTATTCTATTACACATATCATTTCCAACGTTTCCCTGCAACCTACCTTGTTGTCCAATTTACTACTGCACACTTGTGACAATCTTTCGCACAAAGCATCAATATTGTATCTCCTTCTTCACACATCATTTTATAGGCAAACTCTAGTTTCTGATATCATTTGATTTCATCATATTATCTCTATTCACCTTCTCACCTTTGCCTACTATATGTAAACAAAATTCATCTCTTGATATACTTGATGTAGTCACACTATCTCCTTCATCTCCTTCGCCTGAAATCTACAGAAGAAAGTAGGCTCTGATACCACTTAATGTAGACCCCCCTTCTCACCTCAGGGCTATGCGACCTCCTAGTCTAGGATTATTCAAATAAATGAGTCAGATCAACTCTTTGGGTCTTTTCTAGACCCCAACTGACTTACACATGTCCCCTTTCCTTCTACGTGCAGGTATTGTGATACCCGCGACCTCTTACTGCGTATTTCTGAAATGTCAAATTTTAGGCACTAGTTCCTTTTTCATTAGCCCCTTCCTGCATATGACCATGGGATATGACCTCACATAAATATGTGATTGCGAGCGTGGCCATGAGTGGTTTTAGACCAACCCACTTTTCTCCCCGCAATTCACCTCCAATCACCACATGTCCTTTTCGCAATACCATGGTTTCAATTATGACACACTCTCATATTTTTAACGTCTAAGCATTTGCTAGCCCCAGAATCAGATCGAGCGTCGATCTCCTGACCTCAGCGGTGTTTCATGATCAATGGTTGACATCCATCCTCCTTTTCCTTCCTTATCTCCTCCCTTCACGTGCATTCCTAGATCTCCATGATCTGTCAACACGTACCCCCCTTTCAAATCAACGGCTTTAGTTGATTTCACCTTTCAGGCTTCAAGATTTTCAACTCTTAAATCTTTTCTTCCTCTGCATGACAATATTCCGATGTGGAAGATTTGCTAAGACATTTCCCTTCCAATCAATGGCTCTGCCTCCACTTCGGGACCTTGGCCCCTTCAACCATATCAAAGGTCCTTTGGCCTCCTTCACTATCAATGATTGAGATCTCCTTCGGGTTTTTGGCATTTTCCCTCTTCGCTGTCCTTCGTATTTATAGATATGGCACCATGTGTCCACCTTCAAATTGACGGCTCTCATCCACTTTGAGACTTTGCCCTTCATAAATCTCAAATATCAACTTTTTCCAAAATGATTTTATCTAAAGCTCGCAATATGTTGATGTGTGTCTCACACTGATCAACCGATGCAGTTCCTTTGGGTCTTCAGACTTCAGAAATCTTGACTCTCAACTTTCACTTTCCCTCGAAGTGCATGTATTTATTCCACGTGTCCTCCTAAATCAGAGGGATAAGATTCACTTCGAGTCTTCGCCATTATTCCACTGATTTGCGTCACATTTCCTCCTTAATCTGATGGCTCTGATTTACTTCGGTTCTTTACCTGGAGTCCACATGTTTATGTCGTGCTTCCTCCTAAATCGAACGACTAAGATTTACTTTGGATCTCTGGGATTCAGAAATCTCAATACTCCACCTTTCTCCGTCCTGAAGTTCACAATCCTTCACCACACCTCTCTTTGGAACTGACGGTCCAGATTCAAATCGGACTTTGTATTTCAAAAGTTTCAATTCTCAACTGAAACCCATATGTTTTTATCCAAAGCTCGCTATCCATTTCCACGTGTCCCTCTGGATATGACGGTCCAGATTCACTTCGGACTTCGGATTTAGGAAGAGACCAAGTGTTGAAGGCTCACAACACCTATCCTCCGTCCATCTCCTTTAGATATAATGTCTCTAAATGATCATAACTTTTCTCGAAGGGATCTTCACCATTCCTTCGATACCTTTCAATGGAATCCTCCCTAATAAAGACTTTGAGTCACTAACCCTTCTGATCTTTCTCCCTTCATATACTTCGAAGGATTTCACTCCTCCTTCAAACAATTCAAACTTTTAACACTTAGAAACGTTTCCAAGTGGTTTCAACTGAACCTTGGAATCACTCTCCCTTCTAAGCTTGGTTATACGAGGTGACTTAAACCCTCGGATCTTCCTTGGAACTCTTCAGAACCTTTATCGCTCTTGATCTTTTCCCACTGTTTAAACTCAAGGATTATTAGGAATCCTTCTCACACACCTTGTGACCCTTCATGATGGCTCTTTGATGCTTAGAAACTTTCCAACTCTATGCAGTCCTTGCAACAAATTTCCTTAAACCTTTCCTTTGGTTGAGAGAGTCCAATACTCGACTCGTCCTACAAGTTCTCTGCACCCTATGCACTTTTGCTGATACAAGTTCAACGATATCTCTCCTGATCTTCTGAGTTGAAATAGACTCCGTCGACTCACTCCTTACGGACGATATGAACACCTTGCAGAAAATCAAAGAAGAGAAACAGTTGAAACTTACTTAACGCTTCACAATTTCATACATTCAATAATATGACTCATTCATTCATGAAAACAAAAATAACAGGGAATGGTAAACAGTAGCAACACCATGCATTGGGTCAATTTTCCTCTGTTATATTCATTCAAAAGTAAATGGCTATAACTATGATAAAACAACAACTAAAAACTCAACAATCTCCTCCTAACTTGCAACAACCTCATTCAAGCGTACAATGCATATACTTATACAGGAGGTCCTCTATGGTTTCCTCTGACTACTTGTCTACTCTAGAAAAAAAAATACCACTTAATGTTCTGTTACATTAAAGTCCAAGAGTTAAATACCCATATCATTCACTCCCAACTGTTTCGATCTTCTTTAGTTTTCAATCAGTAAAGAATAAGATTTGCAAAAAAATGTCAGCCTGTAATATTTTGAAATGATTCCAAGGTGCACTAAGGCGTTGAGTTGTCTCTCCACGTGTTCTTTTTGATGATGCTCCTGAATCAACTAAGATGGGTGACTGTTCAAGAATTCCTAGTGTTTTACATGCCTATGGAATTTTATAAACTTGGTCCAATTTATCCCACATGCATCATGGAAATTGTTTTCCTCTCATGCTTTCATATGTAATTGAGGTGAAGAGGTCCCTTTAAGCATGCAATGGAGTATAATGTAAATCTTGTTATGAATTAAGCATAGCCAACATCTCTTTCTTTTCAAAGATAAGCTACCCCATTTTTCTCATTTGTGTTATACAATTGTTTTCTCTCTCATAGAAGTTGGGTTCCACTATATTTATGTGTTTCTTGAAATATCTTTTTATATTTCATTTTTGTATCTCTGCTATAATTTTGTCTTCATGTCATTCTCAAAATAATCTGGATGAATGGTATCAGATCAGTCTGTTCCTTGTCATTTCTTAGAGCACGTCCCTGATGAGGTCAGAGTATAGAGATTTGTGTCTCGAGGTAGTTTCGCTTGAGGAAAACCTCTCTCGCTATCCCAAGCGACCTCCTGTGGCGGAAGAAAAGAGATATGACAGAGCAGGAGATCCTTTCAATAAGTTTCTCGAGGAATCCCTTGTGCGACAAAAGAATGATATTATGGAAAATAATGAGATTATGGACAGCTTCGCTCAGATCCTTCAAAGAATACCAATGGCGGAAACCGAGGAATCTTCAACAAGAAACCATTTCGCAAGTGCGATTACCTTCAAGGTACAAGTCAATTTTGATATCCCCTTATTTGAAGGCCAGATATATGCAGATGCTTTAGAAAAATGGTTGAATCTGCTAGAATTTCATTACTCTGTCCAAAAAAATTCCGATAGTGAAAAGATCACCTTCGCTCTCCTTAAAGCCTTTCCCCATGTTAGAGCTTGGTGGGAAGGTTATTGGGAGAGGTACACCGTGAATGAATCTACATTGTTTGGGAAAGAACCCACTTGGGCAACCTTTGTAAATGCCCTAAAGGAGGAGTTCTACCCCGTTGGAAACTATGATGACCAATACATGAGGTGGACAAATATGCATCAGAAAAGAGACTAGATGGTGTCAAAGTACCTAGTTTTGAAGTACCGCAGTGGTCTACACAGGTACATCCAAACAGAGATGGATTTCTTAGACATATCCTCAATGGGAGTTTCTTATCGATATGCATTCAAAATTGAGTAGAAATTCAAGAAACTGAGTAAGTGGGAGAAGCATGGACAACACAAGGAAGGCCAACCTCTAGAGAGCTAGTCCTAGATGCAGAAAAATAAGGGTAATGGGAAGTCTAAGAAAGACACCAAAAAGTGTTGTGAGTTTCACAACAACCCTTGGCACAACACTGATGAATGTCACTCAATACAGTCATTGGTGGTTGAGCTCAAAGATAAATATTTGAACCCCGACTTGGACCTTGATTCAGAAAATAATAAAAGGAGATAGATCATTGATGCATAACCCACTGCTACTGTTGCAACTGAAAAAATCCAATCAAAAGAGGATCTTGAGGAGGGGAAATGACTCTTCCATTCAAAAATGTGGGTGAAGGGGACCCCATTGAATTTTATTGTTGATAGTGGAAGCCAAAATAACACCATCTCAACAGAGGTTGTTAAGAAGTTGGATTTTCCAACAACACCACACTTGCAACCATACAACATTGGGTGGCTTTGCCAGGGCTAATATATTCGTGTAAGCCAACAGTGTCTCCTGTCCTACAACATCAATCCATTCAAGGATGAGGTATTGCCTGATGCTTCCCCAATGGAACATTGTGATGTTCTATTAGGCAAGACATATATGTGGAGGCATCATGTTTTTTATGAGTCTCGACCTTGTAGTGCCATTATTACTCTGGGGGTTCAGCTATACCAGATACTAGAGGTAGTTCTGACTATTGTCCCACCAAAAAAATGCCACAAAGAAATCTCTCATACTACAAATTTTAGCCTCTTCATATTCCGATCAGAAGGTGAACAGAAGGAATTTGCAACCACTAAAGCCTCAGCCTAAGACCTTTATATCTAGCAGAAGTAGATGAATACGATTCTAGATGAGTACCAAGATGTTCTTGTTGCACATATGGTGGTGTCTCCACACTACCCAGTCAAGAAAGGTTATAACATAACCCTTATACTCTTTATGATGCATATTCACCGACAGAGTTCTCCCACACTTAGGTAGATCATGTAGCTAGATTCGTTGAATGGGTCCAACCCCTCTAGGAACAGGTTCATGATATCCTTCAACAAGATAAGAAGGACATCTTCTTCAGCAAGGAAAGCATCTCACCAAGCTTCAAATTTAGTAGGAGTCTCCTCGTCTCCCAAGGAAACTTGACGAAAAGGGGGACCATTGCTTCCTAAGGAGGGATGAATGATCTAGATGGATCTCAGTGGCCATCCACCTCTTTCACGGAATCACCATTTTGAGCCCGTGGTTTTGATAAACCATGACATTCACCCTTTTGATGGGGAATGGAATGTAATGTCATCTTCATTTGTTAATTACAAACATCATTTAATGATTTCGTAGTGGTCTTATGTACATGCCTACAACATAGCATTAATGCACCAGATCCCATTAGAACTTCGTAGTTAAGCGTGCTCAGGATAGAGTAGTACTGGGATGGGTGACTGCCTAGGAAGTCCTAGTGTTTTACATGCCTATGGCATTTTATAAACTTAGTCCAATTTATCCCACATGCATAATGGGAATTGTTCTCTTCTCACTCTCTCATATGTAATTTAGGTGAAGGAGGCCCTTTAAGCATGCAATGGAGTGTGATGTAAATATTGTTGTGAATGAGGTGTAGCCAACATCTCTTTCTTTTCAGAGATAAGCTACCCCATTCTGCCAGTTTTTGTTCTACAATGTTTTTCTCTCTTATAGAAGTTGGGTTTCACTATATTTTATGTGTTTCTTGCAATATCTCTGTATATTTCATTTTTGTATCTCTACTATATTTATGTCTTCATGTCATTCTCAAAATAATCCGGATCAGGGTGCCCAACCACAAGACTGACTTGTATCGCCAACATGTGTATGTGATTGTGTAGTTTATTGTATATCTTTGTTGAGCCTTACGCTTCTTGTGAATCATTTCTATTTTTCTATATGAGTTACATGATCGATGTGTATGTTGTAAACATATTGTATAATATGAAGTATTTGTATGAGTGTTAGGCACCACTGGTGTCTCCCAACCATACTTGTCTCTTTCTCATGTGTATGATGTTCTTGTTTATGTTATTGGCCAAGTATAGAACTATTAATTATATATATGATGTAAATAATGCAACTGTAATGAAGTGTTTGGTTGGGTGGGTACCTTGGCTTTCAAGAGTTGAGTAAGAGGCTTAACTCAAGTAGCTCACTAGGTAGATATGGGTAGACCTTGAGTGAAAGAGGCATAGTCTGAACAAAGTACTCTTATCTTAGTTCAATTGTCGAGATGGAAATATCTCGGTGTTGCACGACCCTTAGGTGTCAGGTGACTTGTGTGCACCAAGTCATGTTGGATCCCTGAGCATGATGTGGGGGCACAAGAGTTGGTATCAGATCATAGTTTTGGCTGCAAGAGAGATACCTGAGCATGTTTTCATCCCAACATATTTGTGTTGTGCATCACCAAGAACAAAAATTGAGTCAATATGGGTTTTTGGGTGAGTGAGGTTGACCACAAGTTTTGAACAAGGTGATTCTTCACAGAGTTATGCAAGTCAATTAGTAGCAGCACAACTTAGGAGTTGGGTATTGTGTGCATGGTACCTTGATGTAGGAGCAATTAGGGTGTGAAGGTGGCATGGCCATGAAAAAGGATTCAGTTGGTTGCATATAGAAAGTGACTAAGATAGATTTTTTCATATCACAGATCTGAGTTGGAGACTTGGTGTGGACAATTCTAGTGCACCTTGCAGATATATGATGAAGATAACCAAGGTGTAAATAGAGATTTCAGCTAGGGGGTGGTGACTTGGATGCATCATTGTTTTTTACTTAGCCATATTTTGATAGGAATGAACTTACTCTTGAGCCATAACAAGGAGGTTTGTTTCACAATTAGACTTGGTGGTTTGGGATGCATAGTAGACCCATGAAAACATGATGACTTGATCTATGGAGTAACTAGAGATGTCTTGAACGAGTATGCTTGTTTCAATTTCTTTGTAGGATCCGAGTTTTTGTAACGAGTTCTTTGGAGGGAGATGGGGAGACTTGGTGGAAGACAAGTGAAACCCATTTCCACCACAAACTTAGGGGATTTTTAAGTGTTGTGATCTTCATTGAAGTCATGAAAAAATTTAGAGCACCCTGGTGTAGGTGATGCGAATGAGGAATTGGAGAAATTTACTTAGGCAAGTTAAGTGGTGGACTTGGGAAAACTTGGTTTCATACATACAGATGAGTTGGAATGCTTCCTAGCTCTTTTATGAGGCATCTTAGAGGGATCGTTGAGATGAAGAAGACAATGAGACATGTGCCTTGTTTGAGAGGAGATGGACAAAGTTTCTTGGAGCATAGGTGCCTTGGAAAATTTATTAAGTCATCATGTGATGACTTTATCATCGTAACAAAAATACAAAGGATGAAATGACTTAGGAATAAGTAAGTCGGTTCATTCCAATAGATGAATGGGAGTAGTGGTGACTTGTTTTCTTTGGATTACTTTAGATAGTACATTGAGATACCCTTGGAGGTAGTTGGTGACTTACATAGATCATAGGATATGTTATGTACCTAGCCACCCTAGGCTAGGTCATGCCACCTTGAAAACTTTCATGTTCTGATACCAATTTGTAGCATTCTGAGCCACCCCAGGCCGGGCCATGCTATTCCATAAAACAAATCTTGTTTCTGATATTCAAAATTGTACATACCCAGCCATAGACCTACTGGGCTATGCCACACAAAACATCTTGTCGAACATAATACATCCATACTTAAACAAATAATTACATTCTACTAATACACATATTAATGTGGAAATAACAATAATCCTATACATGGAGCATATACAAACAATACTCATAAATATAAGGCAAGTACAAATACACAACATGAAATTGAACACATAATTGATACTTATATTTTATAGAAGACCACTAACTGCATGCAAACATTCCAAAATCCTCCTAGCCTTAGACCACACTGCTCATCACTCTCAGCAGTGGGTCACCCCCAAGTTGGGACTAAACTCCACTTGGGTAAAGGGATTCCTAGGATAGGCTGAGACAATAGGAAGTTAAACAGTCAACAGGAAGGATTTTGTCTCAAGATCCAACTCGCACTAACAACCTTCAACCTCTCATTCCCCACATGTTTGTCCTACCCCAAGAAGTGTTCCCCTTCTCTACTCAACATTCCTTCGGCTACCCCACTCCCCTTTCAAGGCTTCAAGAACAAGATGGAAATGAATTCCCATAGCACTAAAGTTGAAGTTGAGCTCCCTTTGGGAAATCCCTTCCCCAACAACCTCTCTCACCTAGAGAGAGTTGCTCACAGGCCTGACAACCTAATTCTTCAATCCACAAAACGGACAACCCACCTCTTCAATCCCACATGCATGACAACCTTCATCTTTAGTCCATCTCCTAATTCAACTAGTTACAGGCTCATCTTAAAACAAAAATAGAAAATGGGTAAGGGAAACAAACATGATCAGATAAGGAATTGTGTTGGCAACAACAACAAATGGTTAAGGAACAATAAGGGCTCAAGAAAGGTATAGGTGCATCGTGCTTAACAAAAAATGTACATGATCACTATTGAAGGTGTGCTTGCAGGTTCCAGGGTTGCGTGAATGATGTAGAGGTCAACTCCTGGAGGAAAAATGGTTGTGTGTGTGTGTGAATGGGAAAGGATGGGAAAATAGACTATTTTCCCCACCTATATTTGCATGCACCATGATTGACACATGGATATCTTGGAGCTTGTTTCTCTCCACTTGGGATTCATTCCCTCATCCATGAAACTTAGGATAAAACAATTATCCTTACCATATTCTTTAGGTAATAAAAATATAATATTCCCTTTGAGTTAAGCCCTAAATCTTAGCCCTCTTTCCTAGTCTCCTGTCCCCCTCTCTTTCCCTTCCCAATGGAGCTTAGTCCCCCATAATCTTTTATCGTGGTTGGTATACACACAATGATGTATTATATTAATGATATGAGTGTTTACATATACAAAAATAGGCTCACTGGCCTTAAGCATCTAGGCTCTCCAGACTAATCATCACATATGCCTCCTAGCTTATAATTACTTGGATCACCAACCTATAAAACATATTTACAATTCAATCAGGGCTCGACCTTGGGGTATTACAAGATCACATGGGTAGGTTAGATCACAGTATGGAGTTTGGAGTAGCAGTGCAATGACAAATGTTGGACGTGCAAGAGTGGCTCACTTGGAGCAATTCATAGATAGGTGACGAAGAGGATGGGAGATTGACCGATGAAGCTAGGCTCACACTTGACTTGGGAATACTTTTCAATGAACCATGGTGTCATGTAGGGAATGATTGTAGTAGTGATGATGCAGTCCAGGGATACTATAATTTGTGGGATGGGTGAAGAGATAATATTTTGTTGGTCACACAGGTGGTAGATTTCCGGTGATTTCCTTGAATTTTCACATAACTTAGATGCAGGATGGTTGGGTGCCATGATGGGAGGAATTGACAAAAAGTTTTGCAACATAGTAAAAAATGAAGTTAGGAATTCATAAGAAGACTTTGTTTTGGAGTGACATCATAGTGTGGCGAGGCAAGGGAGTTTCCTTGGTGAGACATTGTGTTGATGAGTTGAGTTGCGGGTGGAGGAGACCGATTTTTGACATGGAGGTGTGCCTTCGTATGGGTGAATACATCGGTTGAACCGAATGTCTAGCCAATTCAACACTAAGATGAGTCAATGCACAATAGTATGGAAAAGGGGTCAAACTCCAAGTGTACAATGATTCATTCATGAAATACTTGGTTGATGTGTGGGAACTTATTGACAAAGTTGGATGATGATAGTAGTAGTGAAGAAAGTGTGATATTGCCTTGGTGTTTTTGGGTTGGATGGAGTGACGAACACTTAGGAAGAAATGACTATGTTTAGTTGTGTGACAACATTCTCACGAGTTAGATGCAAAGTTGAATTAGCTACCCAAAATTTTCAAAACATGGGGGCTAACCATATGTGGAGACATGACATAGTTTAGATGGAGTATGGACACACAAATTCGAAACAACAGTCCAACACTTAGAAATTTTTCATGTTTTGACTAGGGTTGCAACAATGGTTGTGAAAGAAGCATGGAAAAGTACGATTGTTGTAGTAGGGCAGTGGAAAATTGTGCATTACAGACAAAGTTGAGGAGGAGGCATCCTTCCATGGTGGTAGAAGGATTGGTCACATCACAAATTTGGGTGGAAGACAATGTGAATGGTGGCACAAGTGTTATATATGATTGTAGGTGTTGTGGGACTTTGAAGTTTCCACTTCATAGGGAAACTTGGGGTTTCTAGAAGCAATTGTGATGGAGGGATGAGTTCAGGAAGAGACTTGGAGATGTCATATGTTTGTGGATGTTTCTGAGGGAGACAATGAATTTAGGTGTGGGAGGTTGTAAGTCCCCTGGGTCAATGGGTGCGTGCGACACCTCCACAAAACTGGTAGAATACATCATAGATGGTGAGTTACAAAAGTTGGGGTTACCTAGTTGTTGAGATGGATGAGGTCAAACCCAAACAAGACATGTAGTGATGACTTGGTTATATAGGGAGCAAGTAGGAGTGCCTTGGGAGAAGGATGGAAACATGTCTACCAAGGAGACGTGCCTCCCTTACTTGCAAAACACGTAATCCCGACAAGACAAATGCATGTGATGCAAGGTTCCTTAAGGAAACAAACATGCCAAACCCAAAGTGAGACAAACTAAGGACTTAGGAAAGCATGCGTTGTGACAATTTGATTAGACTCGTCAAGTGGGAACTCGTGCCCAAAGTCATGGGTTGGAGAGACATGGAGTGCACTCTCAGTGAGGTCGGTGTAACCAAGGAATGAGTCGGCAAGGAAGCACGTGGGTGCCTAGTGAAGTCGGTGCACCCAAGGCATGCCACGAAAAGGAAAGGAGAAGTGCTCACTTGGAAAAGATGCCATTATATAGAGATTAGGCTTGGCTAGACCAAATGATGCACCCCCTTGGCATGAAGGGATGTGACTGATCAGATAAATATATATCACCAATAGGTGTATGCGATAGTGTATTTCATTGTATATCTTTGTTGAGCCTTGCGCTCTTTGTGAAACATTTTGGAAATGTTGTATGATTTTCACGCTCGATGTGTATGTTGTAAACATATTGCATAATAAGAAGTATTTGTACGGGTGTTATTCACTACTAGTGCTACCCATCCATACTTGTCTATTTCTCATGTGCTACCCATTGATATTTGTTTATTTCTCATGTGTATGATATTCTTGTCTTCTTTATTAGCAAGTGTAGAACTATTAATTATATAATAAGAAATAATAAATAATCCATTTTTAAGGTCACGACTGTTAGCACTCTATAAATTTTGTTTAATTGATAGACAAACGATAGAGGTAACTATTTCAACCTACTTTAGAGCTGAAGCACTAGCCTGCTCAACTCGGAGAGGGGGCTCTCATGTCACTTGATATTTCTTTGGTAATCAATGGCTAGATTTGGTTTGTTTTGGGGGTTTTTAATAAAGTTGTTTGCAAGGAAGGGGAGGAACACTCAGGGATATGGAGTCAAAATTTTGAAAGTGAATGAAAACAATGACCAGCCGGTAGAATTCTCCAAAGGATAAAGGCTAAATGAGGTGATGAATCTGAGTTATAACTTGAAATTAAGTAGAGTGTAGGAAGAGAGAGAAAACAAATAGCTGCATCAAATCATTACTGAAATGAATTCTGAAGTCATTACAAATTAAATTACACAGTTTAAATTGTTTAAGCCAAGCGCATCATAGGATGAATTATGGGCCTTTAACTCTCCAATTTAAACAAAACAAAATGAAAATAGAATAAAAGAACACAGTAAATACATACAATGAAGGGAGACAAATCTCATATCACCACCATTAGAATCTTTTCATAGAGACTTCAAAAGCTTCTGCATATATATTCAATTCAGCTTCAGAAAGTTACAATAGAGTTCGAAACAACCAAAAAGGTTCCCTTGCACTTCTACCAACATTAATTCATTCAAACATCCTAGTACTTATACAATTCGATTACAATGGCTGAAACTGAAACGTTTCAGCTTCCAAAACTAATTATAATAATTTCAACTGATAGTCTCGGTATATGAACCGATTTACAATGATTAAGAAAAAAATGTTTCATAAACTATAGATGGATCTCTTTGACTTCTCAACTTCATTTGTGCCATCTGTCCTTCTCTGATCTCTTGTCAAATTTGCCAGTTTGGTGACACCTGGAAGTTACTTACTGGTCCCTAGAAAACGACATTTTGTCCTGCCCAACAGCACGATTTCCTTCCACTGTGAGTCAGAAGTAATTTCATAATATATCATTTCATTTATCAGAATCTCTATGTCAATGCAAGTAGCATAATACATAGTTGGCAACCCAGTCTTCACTATTTTTAATTGATTCAAAATTTCAAAGTCTGCGGCTAAGTGTTCTACCAAACTGTGTCCCTTCAGGCTCTCTTCTAGGTCTTCAAATCTTGAATGATCCATTCTACACTGAGTGAGGAGAGAATTGTATTCTTATTGATTGTATAATTTCCCTTTACCATCCCAAAATGGTGGGAGGCCCTTGATAAACAATTGTTCAAATGTATACTTAAACTCCTGTATACTTTGTTCCATTTGCACAGCTTTGGTTTGAACCGATTTGAGAAAAATGTGTTTAGCGATGATCCTCCTGGCCCAAATGATCAATGCAATTCTGTCTTTTAACCTAATGGTATGAAGATTGGAAGTGGGCACATAATTAAGGAAATCAATAGCATTTTGGGCCCATTCTAAGGGCTTTTTTGCAAGTGTCTCATTAACAACAATACATCTACTTTGGGCAGTGAGAGCCACACTGTCTCTTTCATTTATAAAATTCAGATAAACCTTGAACTTAGCAGCTTCAGTAGAAACAACATCCCAGATTACATGTTTAGCTCCTTGCAACAATGCTTTTCCCTTCAACCTTATTTTCATCTTGTTCACCCTTTCTTGCAAATCTTGATTCTCTTTTTGGAATTGGGCCATATTTTCATCCTTCATTTTCATCTCTTGCTGTAGGTTTTCTATGACCTCCTTAAGGCTCTTGATTTCCCCTATCTTTAATATTACTCGGGACATAGCTTGGACCAATCCATTAGTGCTTGACTCGGCTTCTGTATTAGAAGGTACAATAAAAACCATATTTGATGTTGCTACCTGTCCTTGTAACCAATTCTCTTTCTCTCTTTCTAGCTGTAACACTTTAGCTTTGTAATTTAGTGCTTCTTGTCTAAATATCTCCTTTTCTTTCTCTAGAGAAACTAGCTCTATTGTCTGTGGATGTTTTGTGGAGGACATCTTCAGCTTCTTCTTTAGGCTTTGGATCATCTTCTCTTTATCATCTAAAGAATACTTTACCCCTTGAGGGCCTTCAGATTCCAATCTTTTGACCTATGTCTACCAAACTTTGTTGGATGCTTTCTCCTACTTCAATTGTCCATATAATTTGAGTGCATGTGTTGTCAGTCTTGAAACCCTCAGACTCAAACTCAAATAGTATGAATATAGCATGTCACTGGAATTCCTGTGGAACTTTACTTTGTCTGGGGCACCAATATTTTCATAATGCATCTTGATTTCAGACACTTTATCATCATCTGCCACTGTTATATTAAATTTATTTCTTTCCACATCCCTGACTGAGAATAGGGAAGCCTTAATTATGCTGGGAGATCTTCTCTACCTCAGGAAACAAGTCTCTTATTTTACTATTGGTCATACTTCCCTTCACAACATACTGGTTCATCAAGTCTTCTTTGGATTGGTAGACTGCCCAAGGTGTCTTGTTATATACATGTTTCTTACTACTAAAAACCCTTGAGATTCTTTCACCTTGTGTCATGTTTCATGTACCAGCCTCTTCGTTCTTGGTTACACTTTCCACCATCTCCATGCTCATTTTATCTTTAGGTTCTTCTTCTTCCAGGTCCACTATCTGAGAGGATGGTGTGATTTTCATTTTCTTGAGAATATTTTGTTGATTACTGGCACCCAGTGCCTCTGAACTGCTCCTCTTGTTATAAACACTCATCTTTGGAGCTTTAAAAATCAACCTTGGGGAAGTTTTATGTTCCTAGATCTGCTAAGGGGTAGACTTTATTTGTTGTGTCTGATCAGGTTTCAAAGTGACTTCTACATCTACATAGGTTTCCATATTAGCCATTTTATCAAATCATTCAACATGATCATGCTCATAAGGGCCTTGTATTCTAATCGGTCTTCTTTTAGATATGATCTGGTGTGTGTTACACATTATTTTCTTCACCCTCATGATCATTAATGATGTAAACCTATATGTTGCCTTCATAGAGGCCAGTGGCCTGAATTCCCGAAGATAGAAGGGAGAAGAACTTTCCCTAAGAGAAGAAGTTGTGTTTTCCTCTATAAAAACCCTATTTTGGAGGATTTCCATGGGCTACACCATAGCTAGGGTGCGAAAATGCCTAATTTCTGTAGGATGCACTATAGCTAGGGTGTGGAATTTCTACAGGCTGCACTATAGCTAGGTCACAAAATTTCTGCAGGCTGCACTATAGCCAGGTCATGACAACCTTCGTACATGGGAAAAATAAGCATTTTCTCGATGCTTCTAGAAGGAGAATCTTCTATGGTGAGGTGGCCCCCAAATGGTTTATATCTTACTCGCTTTCATGATTTAGTGGGGTCATCCTAACCTCCTCACCTTATCCTCTTCAACTTATAAAAGGAAAGGAACTCTCATGGAGAAAGTTAGTTGGTTTTGGAGCTTGATTGAGTTGGATGGAGCTTGGGAATTTTATGTTGGCTTTGAGCTTTGCTTTGTCAAGATAGATTGTGAGTAGCTATCATATCCATAGTCTTAGAATCCATTGGAGCAAGAAGTGTGTGGGAAGCAAGGAACTGTTGGAAGGAACCTTACGACATCAAGGCATCTGGTTGTAATCTTTCTTACTATTATTAATATAATATAGTGGCATGTTTCTTTCCCATAGAATTATCTTTATTTTATTTCATAATTCCTTGATCATATGCATAAGTTGTCATTGAATATACTCTCTCTCCTTTCACTTTGGTTGGTTTGTGTCTCACTGCAGGATCAGTATCATAAGAGCACCAGAGTGAAACAGGAACAACAAAGACATAAGGAAGTGATTCATAAGGTATGTCTATCGTCTTTTGTTTGGTAGTAAATTTGATGATTAGAGCCTAGGGAAAGCACCATGTCCTGTCGTGTTTTGTTCTAGATCTAGGTGGATCTAGGGGGATTAGTCTATGTCTGCATTCACCTATTTACCCGATAGCAAAATTGGCGAATCCACTGGGGAAACGAATGTTTTACTAGTTTTCCTTGTTTTCTTGCTTTGATTGCTTGGTTTCTATTTTCTGAGTCACTGGAAGATCCATCTTGACTCCTCGACTGTTAAACTTCACTGGAAAACCTTCTCAATTTTTAATTTTTTCCATTTTTGTTTGATTTTCGCACCCTTCTTTGAGGGACAGTGCAACGACTTAGAATTTATGTGCCCTACCTATTTTGACCAGTGCGGAAATGTCGCGGCCTACCCATATCTGGCCCATGAAAATCAGTGATTTCCGCACTGTGCTAGTGTTCCAGCCTGCAAAAATTGTGAAATTCTTGATTTTTGATGGTTTTCCTTACCCAGACCTTGGATTTGGTTTTGGGGTGAATTTTTGGGTTTGATTATGATTTTTTTACAGTCTACTTGATAGTTTTTGAGCTTCTTTTAGCCATCCTTGCTTTGTTTTCTTTTGAAATATTTGATCTCTTCCTTTGAGTGTCTTATTAAACCTCCGCTCCAATAACATTCTTCCATGAGTCTTATCCTAGAACCCTTGATCTGGTCTCCATTCATTTAATCTCCACCATGGGTTAAAATACTATAACCACTAGTTATTGGGATCACTATCATTGGCACATCGATTGAGACTGTGGTGGAATATTCTTCGATACCCTTTGTATCAGAGTACTAATGTTTCTCTAGGTTGAGTAACTCTGTTGGTCATACTTCAAACACTAACCAACCTCTACCATTGATCATTTACGATTGGAGATCACCAATGGATCATCCTCCACCATTGATATATCATAATCAATGGTCCAATTCTATGTCGTCACTCTAAGTTACCTAGTGGTTAACACTTGTCTCTTCATTTATACGTTAGTTGATCAAGAGGGACCCACATAAATTTATGATTGTCATGGCATCTTCCATATTCTTTCCACATCGGCTGACAATCTATATTTCTCCTCAAAGCTCCTTTATCGAAGTGTGCCCCTCTAGTCACCCAATATATTCTAATGAGAGCCTCTTCGATGGAAGGTCCATATCTCCTTGTTCTAGCTCTGATAGATCAATGGTTCTTTTTATTTCATGTTTATGTGTAGCCTTGCACTCAAAAAATATGATAGCTCACACTTCGATACTAATATGGTTAGTGATGTTCTAACTTGGATGCCTGACATAGTATATGTTGTGGCCTCTTACTTTCTTCTTTCATGTTTCTGACATGGCATTTGACATCATGTTGACATTATCACAACTTTCGGCTCTTCTTCGTACACTTTGTTGACTTGGCACTCTAACACGTGGCCTCGTTCTTTATGATTTTGTGGTTCTGACATGGTAGTTGATGTGGAATATGAGATTAATCACACTCATTCAAAGTCTCTCATCGAAATCCCAATTCATTCTTACATTCAAACACTTCAATGCAAGAGCATCGAGGAATATTCATTTTTGATATTGTCATATCAGAGCACAACTTACTCTGTCAACATTCCTCCACTGATATCTATGACTCTAATATATCAATGGTTCATATTCATTCTCTATTTCTATGATAGATCAATGGTTCCTATGGATTCATATATTCTTCTATCGGAGTGTCTCAAGATGGCCTGAGATAAATATTATGAAACATGAACTCTGAAAGCCTTTCCCATTGCATCAGATTCTGAATTCAAGACTCTTTCTGGATGTTGATCTAATTAGATATAGATCAAATATTTACTCTCAGTCACACACAAACATAAATTTTGGAGCTAAAAGTTATCTCATTTCACACAGTTCCATGGTTCTTCCATTTACATTCAAGATAAGATATTTCACTTGTTCATTATAAACCCATCAAAGTGAATTTCCCTGGTGCATGTGGGATATTGTATTTTTCCTTTGCTTAGTTATCTTCACATCTCTATTTTTGATCTTGTTGAATGATAAACGATTAATGTATTATTCTTTATTTTCTCACGGAACCTTCACCAGAGCTTTCTTTGATCCTCTGCAACCTGGTTGTCGATCACCCTAGCAGAAATATTGTCAAAATTTATTCAACAAACAAATATATATGGATGCACGGGGACCTTCTTGACGTGATCTATATGGTTTGATTTGGATTATAGGTTTCCATCCTTGGAATGGTCATCACAGTCTGTTTTCCTTCATATTCTTAGGGAGTCACTATCAATTACCTCCATGACTCCCTTTGACATCAATGACAACACAATTTCCAACAATCTCCCCCTTTTTCATTGATGGCAACACATTCATAAATACTGGATTATACTATTTTATTTAAGTCTCCCCCTGTCTCTTTCCTCTCCCCCTTTGACATCAATGACAAACATATTTTTCTCCCTTTCTATTGTATTCTTTATTTTATGTTACGTAACCAACAATTGCCTTGTCTTCTGTAACTCCCCCTAACTCGGTACTCTTCATTTTTTCTCTACACCATGAAAACATATACACTCTCCCCCTAATATTTTGGTTATGCTAAGATCCCAATATCTTTCATCTAAAGCTTTCACTGAGAAATAGGAATGACTCCCATATTCTATTTGAGGTAATCAAATGTGTCTCTCGACAGTGTTAACGATATTTCTTGTAAGGGGGGTTAGAATGCAAAAGAATGGGTTAAAAACCCACTTGTCCTAAGTTAGGATGTAAATGTGCCCGTGGTGAACAGTGAACAGATTTGGACAGCGTGCATCCGCGTGCCCAAATCAACAGCATATATGAGATTATGGACCCCCCCCGCCTTTCTACCTTTAAGCGGAGGGGGGGGGGGTCCAGAATCAGGAGCGCATCTCTTCAACGACGATAAAGGCAGTTCCAGACCCCCCCTGCCTTTCTACCTTTAAGCGGAGGGGGGGGGTCCGGAATTGGGCGCACAACTTTCCGATGGCCAAGATCAGTGCACTCGGATCAACGACGCTTGGACAATCCCATCCTTCTCAGCTGCTCTGTGTTTAGCCAGCGTGGGCCCTTCTCCCATCATGTCATCTTCTAGAACCACCTCTCCCCCCGCGACTGTGTGTCATCTATCCTTCTCCACTCTTTAGTCTAGGTGGTCCTTTCCCCATCTCATCGTCCACTCACCACCTGCCACATGTCTCTTTCCCTCCACGTCAGCCTCCCACTAAAATGTGTCCATCACATCTACTCTCCTGCCTCCTCCACTTATCGCATTTTTCCATGTGTCTCCCTTGTAACTTCTCTCACTCCCTCATCGCTTCTTACTCCACTCCCCGTTGTTTTGGCCCCATCACTCCATTCCCGTGCCCCACCTTCCGTGCTGGCCTCCACGCCTATTCTTTAAGCCAGTCAGTTATTCCAGGTGGCAGCATGGGAGGCCCTCCACATCTCGAAGGTGTCGAGTTGGCCGGGCCATCCTCAATCCCGATGAAGCAGTTATTGAAGCGGTTGGTGGTGGTTAGACATCGCCTCTGCCATAATGGGAAAGAACGACAATTAATTAAAGGCACGTCGATTCATCATTGGAACTGTCAAAGAGTTAGATTGCGTCTGACATAAGTTGCACGATCTTTCAGAGGTTGACTTTCAGAAAGCCATGCAGACACAAATCTTTCAATGCAGTTTCTTGATTTCGCTGTTGTTGTTGTTCTGAGTATATGAAGGCGTTTTCGCCATTTTTGTATCTATCGATGGTAGAGCTAAGCTCTCGAATGTAAAGTTTTAGCAAACATACTAGTTCTTTGGGTTGTGTATCTGTGTTTGAGATTTCTTGTTTTATGACAAACAGTTCTCCTTTTTCCATCTATGTTTTCATCTCATATCAGAGAGTTCATGATCGAATGATTCACGTGGATTGTTGTAGTGATGTTATGATAAAGGATTTGTTGTGACATTATTGTATTCTCTGGTCTTTTGTGTTTGAATGTAAGAGGATCTTGTGTTCGAATGCTTTCTCCTTCAGTCTGTTACAAACCTGATGTTTATGATAGACCTTTTCACTTTTCTCATGCAAGTCTTCCCCTTACTCACCCTTACTACAACTCACTGTTTGAAGTTTATCTAAGACCTCACTCGCCCGCGCATGCCTGACCTAGTTTCTGAGTTGAGACGATATTGTTCTGAGTTTGCTTCCATTCAGTCACTCCTTATAAAAAAATCGTGACATTAAACTGATGGGTGTCAGGCTCTGCTCCTGCAAGCAATCCAGGAGTGACTTCTGATGCTAACAGACAGTGATTTGGAAAATATGTTTGCTATTTATTCCTTGGTAGGAACATATTCCAAATTGATAATTTTATCATTTACATGTTCCCTCATAAAATGATATTTTATTGGGATATGTTTTTTCTTTGAGTGTATGATTCTTTGAGATGCTTATAGCGTTGGTGTTTTCGCATAGTATTGAAATTGGATTCTTGTATTATATATGAATGTCTTGTAGTGTTTGTTTCATCCAGATAATTTGTGTACAATGGGATGTTTCTACAATGTACTCTACTTATGTTGTGGACAATGAGATTGAAGATTATTTATTTCTTATCCAGTATAACAATCAATTTCCAAAGAAGAATTCTCCTCCACTTGTACTCTTCCCATCATCGAAATTGCCTGCCCAATTTGCATCAGTAAATGTTGTTAGAGTAAAGTCTTGTCCTTTTGGATACCATAGTCCAAAGTCCAAAGTACCCTTTAAGTATCTAAAATTTTCGTTTTGACATCTTGTACATGTGTTTCCTTGGGTCCAACTTGAAATCTTCCAACTAGCCCTACTTCCTGCATTAATTTTGGCCTTGAAGTTGTCACATAAAGTAGGATTCCTATCATTGACCTGTACAAATATTGATCGGTTCCCTTATATTTGTCCTCCTTGATGAGCTTACATCCAGTGACCATGGGTGTGCTAAAAAGTTTACAATCTTCCATCTCAAACTTCTTCAACATCTCTTTGATGTATTTGGTCTAAGAAATGAATATTCCTTTACAGGTTTGAGTGATCTGCAGTCCCAAAAAGAATAATAATTCTCCAAGCATGGACATCTCAAACTCCTTTTGTATTTCTTCTGCAAAATTTTGGCTCATTTTATCATGATTACTTAGAAAGATAATATCATCTACATACAGTACAATGACCAATATTTATGTATTATCTATTTTTATGTAGATATTGTTGTTTGTTATTCCATTTTTCAATCCTTGATGTTGTAGATACTTGTCAAGTTGTGAGTACCATGCTTTGGGAGCTTGCTTTAAGCCATACATTGCTTTCTTCAATTTGCAAACATAGTATTCCTCTTTTGATAGTATGAACCCTTCAGGATGTTCTATGTACACTTATTCCTCTAGATCTCCATTCAAGAATGATGACTTGACATCCATTTGATATACTTTAAAATTCTTAAATCTTGAAAATTCCAAAAAACATCCTAATGGATTCTAACCTTGCAACAAGTGCAAATGTTTCTTCAAAATAAATTCCTTCTAATTGAGCATACCCTTTACAAACAAATATTGCTTTATTCCTTACCACTTTTCCATCTTCATTGAACTTGTTCTTGAATACCCACTTAGTTCTGATTACATTTTTTTTTCCTTTGGTCTTGGAAGAAGCTCCCAAGTCTCATTTTTCTCAATTTGATTTAACTATTCTTCGATAGAATTTGTCCAATGATAATCATTCCAAGATTCTATAAATAATTTAGGTTCTACATGGGACAGTAGGGACAGATTTATCTATTTAGAGTTGTTTTACAATTTCCTCCTTGTCTGAGTTCTATCATTTTTTGTCACCAAGAATTAGGTTTTCTGGGTGATTCTTTTGTACAAATATTTATGGTATTTGTGTATATTAGCATTTTTCTTATTCTTTCCTTTATTCTTCATTTTCTTGTTATTATTCCTCTTCTTCTTCTTCATTTTCTTGTTCCTCTTCCTCATGTTCTTCTTCATATTCTTGTTCTTCTTCTTCTTCTTTAGTGTACTTGATTTATTCATCTATTATGACATTAATACTTTCAACAATATTCTATAGTCATTTATTGTAACACATATAGAATTTTATTCTTGATGAGTATCCAAGAAAGATTCCTTCATCTAATCTAGAGTCAAATTTACCTAAGTACTCATCGTCTTGTTTGATGTAACACTTTCTCCCAAACATTTAGAAGTTTTTGACAGATGTTGGTTGCCCTTTCCATAGTTCATAGGGTGTCTTGTCACTATTGGTTTTGATTTTTCCTCTATTTAGGATATAGACAGCTATATAAATGGCTTCTCTCCAAAAATGGTCTAATAGACCTACTTCAATTATCATCATTCTAGAAATTTCTTGTACATGTCTATTTTCCTTTCAACAACCCCAATTTGTTGAGGATTTCTTGCTGATGCATATTGTTGTTTTATTCCATGTGCTTCACAGAATTCCAAAAACTCATTGGATGTGAATTCACCTCTATTATTTTTCCTCAAACATTTGATTTTCATCTATGTCTCGTTTTCAACTAGATCTTTAAATTCCTTGAATTTGTCAAATGATTCAATTTTTTTTTTGAGGAAAGTAACCCAATTCATTATTGTATAATCATCAATGAATAACATGAAATACCCTTCTCCCTCTAAGATTTTAGTCCTTGATGGTCCACAAAGATCTGTATGTACAAGTTCTAAAGGCTTGGAAGTTGCATATTCCTTTGTTTTGAAGTTCACCCTTGATTGTTTTCCATGTTGACACTGCTTACAAATAGTTCTTGAGGTTTTTATGATTTTTGTCATGTCTCTTACTGCTTGTTTGGTATTAATTTTTACCATATTTTGAAAGTTAATATGACCCATTCTTTTGTTCGCAACCAAATTTCATTTTTTTCCATTGATTTCATTAAGAACATATACGTTGTTTGGGGTTCTGATTCCTTTTTCTATCAGCTTGCTTGAGTTTTATTTTCTGATTTCAAATTATCAGGAGTTAAATATGAGATTCTGTCCATGATCAAACATTTGTCTTACACTAAGAATATTATGTTTTAGATCTTCAACACACATAACCTTTTTTATTTTGTCTTTTCCATTGTCAAGGCTGAGGGTACCTTTTCCAACTATCTTCAATCTGCCATTGTTTCCAAAGGTAACATGTCCCTCATTTTTCTTCAAGGTGATAATTTTTTTTTTTATCTCCTGTCATATGACCAGAAAATCCATTGTTGATAACCCACTTATCCTTATTTTTATGAGCACAAAGATCTTCTTGAACAAACAAGGAATTTTCTTTCTTTTGCTCCCAACTTCTTTTCATTATACGTAAAAATTTCTTGAGATTACTTCTACAGTAATTTTCTATATGTCCAATAATATTGAAATTATAACATATGAGGTTGTAATTCATCAAGCGAGAAAATGAATTGTAATTTCTCCTTGAGAATACCTAAGTATTCTAGTATCTATTCCTCATATAAACTCTTCTTATATTTATTCTACAATTTATTGATTTATGACCAAATTCATTATAGGAATAACAATAGCCATAGAAAGAGTTTTGATACCTAGTTGTGTGATTCCATCTTGATGGGATAGTTTTCCATCTTCAGTCTTTGTGAGTAGAATTTGTTTCTTGTGGATCTAATTGTTCTTCCCTTTTGTGATCTTCAACTTTGATTGGATTTATGAGAGTTTCACATAGGTCTTGGTTGTTTTGAGGATGTTGATGCTTCTTCATTGATAGGTTCCTTCATGTTACTGTATCCAAGACCCATTATGTCAGATGATGCTCTTTTATGATTTAGTACTTCATCTAAAGCTGTAGAGATTCTTTCTGATTTCTCCAACTTCTTTCTCATGTGCACTATTTCATTTTCAAGAGTGTTGCAGGTATCTTATTTTTCTTTCAATTGATCCTTTAGAAATTTTTCAATCTTCTTTGCTTCTTCTAATTGAATCTTTTAGATAATTATTTCCTTCTCTCTTTCCTTATCATCATATTCCTTCTCTTTGTACTTCTGTAGTTGTCTCTTTTGATTTCTATACTTGTCCATAAGTATGCAATTTTCTTCTAGGGAACCAATGAGTTATGTTTCAAAATTTACTTCCATAGAATTGTTTTCTTCTATTGAGTTTGTATCAATATCCATTTGTGTTTCCATACCCATAAACATAATCTCGTATGTTTCACTGTCACTATCATCTACTGATTTTTTTTCTTCATTGCTATATAAATTCTTCTTTTGTCTATAATACCTCTTCTTCTTTTCAATCTTCCTTTTTCTTGGTTTTATTGAAATTAAATTCATATTTCACATTGGTATTTGCATAAGGAAATTTATGAGAGAAGTGTCCCATTTTCCATAATTAAAACATTTGAAAGGGATCTTACCTTTGTATCTATTTTGAGCTTCCTAACAAAATTTGCTTCTTCCTCATCTAGTTCATTGTGTGAGCAATCTCTTATATTGCACTCTATCTTGTTTTATGTTTTAAAGGCTACTTCCTTCCTCGATGTTATTGGTAGATTATGCTATTCTATTCTCATGTCATATGCAGTTAGGGTTCCATGTAGGTCATCCATTGTCAACTTGTCTAGATCCTTGATTTCCTTGATAACAAATATATTGGGATTAAATCTTGAGGGAAGTGACATGAGTATCTTATGTACAATAATATATTATTGAACATATTCTCTTAATCCTTTGATGGATTTAACAACCTCATCCACAAAAATAATATAGGTTGTAATACTCTCTTCTTCATTCATATTGATAATCTCAAAATTTCCTTTATAGATTTGTAACTTTTCTCTCTTAAACTTATCATATTCTTCATAAATATTTTGTAGTTTGTACTGCATATCTTTAGTTGAGGAACAATGCATGAATTTGGTGTATATTGATTTTGTTAATCCATAAAGAATAAAAATTTTGGCCTTGTAATTATTGTTACTGAGCTTCATTTTAGTCGTATCAGTTAGGGTGTGCTTGGATCTTTGTAGTTGTTTACTATTGAAGCCCACACATCATATCCAAGTGACATAAAAATGCTTGCATTCTTATTTTCTAGAAGACATATTCTGATCCATCTAATTTTGGTGCTTTATTTGTGGAGAACCCTTCCTATCCCTCCATTGTGAGGATTCACCTTCCAATGGTTAGGTTGTTCCTGAAGGAACCCTCTCTGATTCCATTTGTTGGAATACTAAGAGCGGGGTGAATCAATATTACACAATAATTTTTACCACAACTTTCCTTTTCTATATTTTTTTATTTACTAGTAGTCAATTATGATCAGTTAAATCATAAAATACACAATACACAAAGATTTACCATGGAAACCCAAATGGGAGAAAACCAAAAAAAATTATTTATAAAATTTTGTAAGCACCAACCTACAACAAACACCAATATGCAATAATATTTACATGCACCAACCTATAGGGGAAAATAATCCCCTTTTTTATTACCAACTCAGACAATGGGCACCAACCCACAAGATTATTGTTCACAAGCACCAACATGTAGGAGACACCAATCTCCTTCCTTTCTCCACCCTACCACCCTGAACAAATTTGTTTTCTTCAGAAGACCTCTCTAGTAGGCTTCATCCTCTATGTCATTAAAAATTATATCCTCTTCATTTCTTCCATGATTTCATACGAGCCTCAAAGCCTATACTCTCCTCACCCTTCTTACTTTTCACTCTTCCACACTACCAAAAAAAATTCGAGAACTTTATTTATACAACTCATGTACTTATGGATTTTTCCACAAAACAAAATCCATGGTGGTCGGATCCAACTTTCTCAAAATTCTGGTCCAAATATTCTTCAAATTGGGATACAAGATCCTCCATGAAATCTGATTTTTGTTCCTTTTGATGCACACAATATAGTTCACTGGTCCTCAACACTCATCCATCATCTAATCTAGATCTCAATTCCTTCTCCTTTGTTGATTTGCAATTTCATCCAATGACACCATTGAAGTACCAAGGAAATATATACTTAGAAACCATTTGATCATTATCATTGATCTATGATCATATTCGTTGGGACCACCAGGCCTATCAGAGTTATCTCTATCAGAGTCCCTTCCTCTATTTTTTTTCATTGATTTGATTGGAGGCTCCATCTCCACCATTCATCGTCATCACTTAAAATCATCATCGATGACTTCACTCTTGTTCCTTGGTATGATGATACATTAGCCCCTATGATATTATAGACTCCCATATGCTTGCACTAACATGCCAAAGGACTATGTTGTATGAATTGATGCTTATCACATCATCATCAGAGTTTTCTTCCAGAAGGAAATACACGACTTCAATTGTTCTGATTTGACTATACTGGACCTCATATTAAACCTCCTCTCCAATAGCGTGCTGACAAAATTATTCTCCCAAAACCCTTGATTTGGTCTCCGTTCATTTAATATTCGATGTGGGTTAACTTAATCAAACTATTGGTTGTTGGGCCCACTGTCGTCTACACGTCGATTGAGACTATGGTGGAATATTCTTCGATATCCTTTATATCAAAGTACTAATGTTGTTCTAGGTTGATTCACTCCGCTAGTCTGACTTCGAATACTAACCAACCTCTACTGTTGATCATTTACGATTGAAGGTCACCAATGGATCATCCTCTGGCATTGATCTGTAGTAATCATTGGTCCAATTCCATGTCGTCACTCCAAGTTACCTAACAGATAACACTTGTCTCTTCATTTATATGCTAACTAATCAGGTGGGACCCAAAAAATATATGTTTGTCATCGCATCTTGTTTCCACACCGACCAACGGTACAGATTTCTCCTTGGAGCTCCTTCATCGGAGTGCCTCCACTATATTCAACCAATCTACTTCGATTAGAGCCTCTCCAATGGACAATCCAAATCTCCTTGATGTAGCTCCGATATATCAATAGTTCTTGTTTATTCATAGTCTATGTGAAACCTTACACTCAAACACTATGATGGATCACACTTCAATACTTATATGCTTCATGATGTGTTGACTTGTCTACCTGACATGGTATATGATTTGGCCTCATCCTTTCTAATTTAGTGGTTATGGCATGGTAGTTGATATCATGTTGATGTCATCACAACTACCAACTCTTCTTCGTACACTTTGCTGACTTGGCGTTCTGAGACGTGGCCTCGTAATTTCTTCTTTCATGGCTCTGACATGGAAATTTATGGGGCGTACAAGCTGACTCACACTCATTCAGATTTTTTCATCAGAATCACAATGTAGTCTTACATTCAAAAACTTAGATGCAAGAGAATTGAGGAATATTCTTTTTTGATACCGTCATATGTGAGTGAGGATTACTCTGTCAATGTTCCTCCATCGATAGTTATGACTCTGATAGATCAATGGTTCATATTAATTCACTATTGCTCTGATAGATCAATGATCCCTATTGATCCAAAGCTTCTTCCTTCAGAGTGTCTCATGATGTCTTGAGCTAAATACTCCGAAAACTTGAACTATGAAATCCTTTCCAATTGCATCAGATTATTAATTAAAGACTCCTTCTGACCGCACATCTGATTAGATATGGATATAATATTTGATATCGATCACATACAAATGGAAATTTTGGCACTAAAAGTTAGATCCTTTCACATGGTTCCATGTCTCTTCCATTTACATTCAATCTAATAGCTTTCACTTGTTCATTATATCATTTGTTTCACTCACCTTCATGTTGAGACACAAGCTCCCAAAGTTCCTTGAGGAAGCTCCAGAGTGGACTAGATACCCTTTACCATTGGATATCAATCCTACTCCTCCATCAACATCACATAATAATGATAATGTGAAATTGAATATTGATGTGATGAATGTATTAACTAAGGTCACTGTCCCTATTCCTCTTACTAAATAAATCAAGATCCCCTCACAAATGGATAATGTAAGAAAATTCTTAAGTATTGAAGATGAACCTGCAGACCCTCTTGTAGTATTACAATCCATGAATCATGATAGAAAGAATGCAGGGAATGCACCTTTATTTATATCCTTGGTAGTGACTAACCTCCTTCTGCATAATTATAGGTTAGACTCTAGGGATTCCACCAATGTGATGTATTTAAAGTTGATGAGCCAATTGGACCTAAATACCACAAGGTGATGTAGGAATATATGTGGTATTGACTTAAGATAAATCAAGGTTTGTTGTATAATCAATTATTTGAAGGTTTGTCTAGTTGCATATCCATACATCTCTCTCTTAACAAATGTTGTAGTTATAGATGTGCCTGATGCTTTGGTCCAAGTGAAAATCGGTGGCCATCCACCTCTTCCATTGAATAACCATGGTGATTTTTTATTTTTAACATTGGGAATCTACGAGCCCATGGAGCCCATGGTTTTAGTAAAACATGGTATAAACCCATGGTATTTGGTGGAATAATAATAATAATAAAGTGGAGAAATGTAATACCTCTGTTTCCCCCAGCTTGTAAATATAAATGCAACATTCCAAAAGACTGTGGTAGACTAAAGATGTGTGAGTGTTGGATTTGGTGAACCTTTTGTTATAACAGGTAATGTATGTATTTATATTATTAATTAAAATGGATAATGTTGCATAGCTACTTAAAGGGGGGTTTTCCAAGATATATCATGATACTATTAGAGAGATGGTGAGGGGAACCATAAATGGTTGAGATGACCCCCACCAAACTGGTACCTTACTGGAATTAATTACTCAGACCCTTAACAATCCTCTGACCCATAAATGAATTATGAGTCAGGTTGGTAGTTGGAAAAGTCCTCCTCAAGAGTTAATGAGGAGATGGGCAGAGTACCCATTTGCAAGACTTCCAAACTAGACCACGATTTGGGGATTTAGACCCACGCAATCATTTTGAGGAAGGAAATAAAGGAAGTGATTTCACGAGCAGAGGCAGATCTGCGAGAATTAAAGTGGAGATACCATTCTCTAGAAAAGAGAAGAGCACTTGCAGCTCTCTGGTTCAAAGGAGAACTGAGAAACAAGCTCATTTCGGGTGAAAGAAGTTGTTGGCAACATTTTCAATCCAAAATGATAAACGAGGCTGACGAGTGACTATGGTATAGATAAAATCGGTTGCCAAGCCCTTGTGGGAGGAGGAGAGTAACCTCTGTCCCTGACTATCGCAGAGAAAGAACAAAGAGTCTCTCTCAAAGCATCACGGTCTAGCTCGGGGGTGGCCAATGGTAAATCCATTTAGGAGTGGATGTTCCCATGGTTGGGTGGAAACATGCACCCCTTTCAGAAGTCTCTTCACGATTTCTAGTTTTATGATAAGTATTTTCATTCTTTATGTACTTGAATTGAAATAATGTTTGAATATAAATGTCTATGACTAAGTTCTATCATGAATTATTAAGGTAGAAATTTCCATTGTCTTTCTATGAATTTCATACTTTTGAATGGTCTTCTGGCTACCACATCTTAGCCTCTAGAGGGTTATGGGACGTGGGTCTGCAAGAGAGTCGGGGTAGAGTTAACTGGAATTCTTAAGTCCTGTCGACCTCTCGAATTTACCTTCGTGAGAATACCAAGTTCAAACTCTGTGAAATGAGGGAACCTCCTTTAGACCCTTCACCTGTGCGAATGAGGGCTCATGCCCATGTCCTTAGCCAATTCATGGCTAAGAGATTAGCTTGTATCCCACGAGAGTTTTCAGAGGACCCATATGACCAAGGTTCGGGGACCCTACGCTAGGACCAAAAGGAGCTAAGAATTTATGGCTTCAGAACTCTGGGATTTCACATATTTGGGGTGTTATGACCTTACCATTTACAAATTGGCTGAAGGAAACTTGTGTTACGGTTACCCACGAGGTTGACCAATGTATAGTGGTTTCCCTAACCATGGAAGATAGACATGTCCCATTGTTAAACCCTGACCCATTTATCAGTCATGAAGTAATGCAAGCCATAGATATGAGGTTATTTGGGAGTCCCCTTCATCATTGGATCTATGCTAAGTTAAGTCTGAAGTTGATCACTTTAGGAGAACAGAGGTGTTATAACACCAAATTCTCCAAATGACGAAGTTGCAAATTGATGTGAACTGTGGATTTTGGGAGTTCGGTGAAGACCTCTCTAAACCGTCTGATCATCCAGTGGAGGGTATCACGTATAGTAATTTGGGAGAACAAAGATATCATAATGTTGAAACCCCTGAAGGCCGAAGCTATGAAGTAACAAGGACCATAGATCTAAGGACTGTTTGGGATCTCCCATGACTGTAGATATAAGGACCCTTCGGGATCTCCCATGATCGTATATATAAGGAACCTTCGGTATCTCCCATTAATTTATATCTAGACCGTGTTCATCCCAGTGTTGACCACTTCGGGAGCAAGGAGGAAACCATACAACGAATCCTCCAGACGTCGAAGTTACGAAGTAACAGAGGCCGTAGATCAAGAGATCTACGTGGATGCATCTCAACTTTGAGATCTAAGGGTGTCAGATGGCCATCATTACGGAGTAATTTGGCACACTAAAGTCATCCAGAGTGATGTGGACCCACGATTGATGTGCCACATGTCACCTTGATTAGTACATTTCATAGAACCTATGTGCCCATTAAAATGTGACACATGTCACTGAATGTAGGGGCCATGTGTCATCTCTTACTTGACATGTCTCACCCCTAGAACATGTGTCCTTGGTCCATCTAGTGGGTCGGGTGCTCGGGACCCACTTTTTCTTGCCTCCGTGTTTAATACATCACCATGTGCGAGGGTGGGCCCTTTAAGAGTCTAGGACTTTGGGACTCCGAAGGTTTAGAGTGTAGAGTCGTAGATAAGCCAAAAGGCCTGAAGGTAGGAGCCACGTGGAGGGATTTTGGGCTCCTTTGGGATTTCAGGAATTTGGGACTTCGAAGGACAGACGTGCAAAAAGGAGAAGGGACATTCAACGTTGAACGCTTAACTTCCCTCTAGCTTAAGTGTTAAATGTGGATCAATTTCCGTTGTCATATTGGATGGTGGGTTCATTTACATCGTGGACATAGGCATTTGGAGAAAGTACGAGCTATATGGACCCATGTGGGCACCACATGGCCCTCAACAAATAGGGTCCTAAGAGCTTTCAAAGACCATAAATTGCAATCCATAGCTCATATTTGAGCCTGGTAGCAGTTGTTAGAAAGATACGGGTGAGTATAATAGGATGAATAATTTGAACTAAGGATTAGAGATTATTAGAGTAAGAAACAATTTGATGCCCCATGATCCATCCCTATAAAGGGTACTTAGGGGTCGGGTGTGTTACAAATTGATATCAAAGCATGCAACAACACTTGGCCTTCTTGGGCTCTTGATCGAGTCGCTTAAAAATATTATTAGAGACCCTTTTATGGTAACACCCTATCTTACCCCATTCCTAAGAGGCTTATTTAAACCTCTACTGAAGGAAGGAATGGAACTTTATGATGTATTTGTTTTGAAAAATCTGAATTGTTTGCTAATTCATAAACTAGTAGATCATTAACTAATAGAATTTGTTTATCATCACTCAAGCAGTGAGTGGACCGTAGGAAAACTACAACATAAAGGATGGTGATACACCATGAATTTGTGGAAAGATCCCATAATAGAGAGGAATAATATGATGAGAGGAGGGAGGTGGAAACCCCTCCATATCTGGTTGAAACTGTGAGAAGCCTCATGGAAAAATTCCATAGTTGTAAGGCTAACAATGAAAGGATGATAAAAGAGAAGGAAAATAAAAATGAAATTAATGCAGTCTTGTTGCAAATCTTATCATATATACAAAGGAAGCTGAAACATGGACCAACAATGATTCATGTGGACATACATCATACTAAGAAAACCCAAAGTGCACCTGAGATAAGAAAGCATGGTCCTGAAAGTGGCCACACAAGGAGGAGCACCTCAAAGAAGGCCCAACACTGAGCCAAAATACACTCATCAGAATAATCGCCTGGTGAGGAAACTGACAACTCCAAGGGATATTCTAGTAGTAAAACTAGATCACATTCCCAGAGGAAAGGAAATAAGAGGAAACATTCCAAGATCCATGACCCTAAAGAATTCAAGAAATAAAAACCATCCACTTTCAATGGAGAGATTAAGAAGGGGGAGGAAGCAGAATTTTGGTTGCTTGGATTGAATAAGTACTTCAGAGTTCATGACTACTCTGAAAACTTAAAGGATCGAATAACCATTTTCAACCTGAATGGAAATGCCTCCATTTGGTGGGAGGAACTTAGGAATGTGAAAGGAATTCATGAAAAGGACTTATAATGGAAACAATTTGAGAAATACTTCAAGAAGAAGTACCTTTCAGATAAATACTTTCATGGGAATACCAATGAGTTCTATGAACTCAAGTTAGGACAACTCACAATAGATGAATATATCAACAAATGTCTTGAGATGATAAGGTATGTGCCCTACATAAAGGATGAAAAGGTAAATATGCAACGATTTATTAGTGGACTACCTCAGTCCTTCCAGGACATAATTGAGTTTGATGAGTCAAAGACCTTAGAAGACACTATCTGGAAGACAAGGTATTGCTATGATCAATTCAAGAATAAGAAAAAACATCATGAGGAATGAAATAAGAAAAGTATTTTGGGATTCAATAAGAAGGGTTTCAAACCCTCAAGATTTAAGAACCATGGAAAAGGTTCTAAGATGAGCCTTCCTAATAAAAGTGTATATCAACAAAATTTCCCCTCTCAGAGTGGAAATAAACCCTTTGGAGCAGCCTTGGGTAATACTGATAACAAAAAGAGACAACCCTTGAAATGTTTAGTTTGTGGAGAAGAAAATATGTTGAGGGAATTACCATATAGGAAATATAACAATAGGAGGGTCTACAAGGTCCAAGAGGCTACCACAGTCAATGATGTGGCTAGGATCATGCCACAAATTTATGCAGCCTTGGATAATAGACAATATGACCACCAAGATTTAGTGGTGGAGATGGAAGGTATGATTGAAAACCATCTAGTTTCCATTTTAACTGACCATGGTTCTAATATGAATTATGTTACCCCTCAAACTGTTGAGAAATATAAATTATAACATGTTAAACATGTTAAATCCTGGCTGGTACAACTATCCACTAGAACTAAAATAAAATTAATAGAGGCCATACCGGCATGCCAATTTATTATGAATGGGTTACCCACCCAAGCAACCCTAAACATACTCCCCTTAGGATCATATGACCTGCTGATTGGAATGGACTAGTTTTCTGCCCATAAAACCAGTCTGGACTGTTAAAATAAAACTTTGGAGTGTGAAGATGAAGAAGGGAGGAAGATAACCCTACAAGGTATTCAAAATCATGTCTCAGTGAGACAAATATCATCCCTTCAAGTGAAGAAGTATTGCATAAAAGGATGTCCTTTGTATGCAATACAAGTGTTGGACTCTGTTGAAAACAACAAACCAAGCCTAGAGGACCATCCCATATTAAGAGAGTATAAATATGTGTTTCCAGAAGAGGTATCAGGTCTACCTCCAAAAAGAGATATTTACTTTTCAATAGAAATTGCACCGGGAGCGGTGCCAGTGTCTAGAACACCCTATATAATGAGTACACCAGACCTAGTTGAGCTCAAACTACATCTAAAGGAGATGGTGGAAAAAGGATACATTCAACCTAGTGTGTCTCCATGGGGAGCACCAACATTGTTTTTGAAAAAGAAGGATGGCACACTCAGGTTGTGCATAGAATATAGACAACTTAATAAGATGACCATTAAGAATAAGTATCCCTTTCCAAGGATCGATGACTTGTTTGACCAATTAATGGGTGCTACAATTTTCTCCCAGATTGACTTGAGGTTTGGATACCATTAGGTCCAAATTAAGAATGAAGACATCCACAAAACATCCTTTAGGACAAGATATGGTCACTATGAATTTGTGGTGGTTCCATTTGGGCTAACCAATGCACCAACCACTTTTATGTGCTTAATAAATAATGTACTCAGTAAGATCTTGGACCGATTTGTATTGGTTTTCATTGATGATATCCTAATATATTCTAGGAATAGGAAATAACATGAAGAACATCTCAAACTAGTGCTTCAAGTGCTAAGAGAACATCAACTCTATGCTAAATTTAGTAAGTGTGATTTTTTCCAGAAACAAGTCCATTACTTAGGCCATGTTATTTATGAGTGGAAGTTGATCCTGACAAGATCAAATCAATTATGGACTGGCCTACCCCAAAGGATGTATCTGATATCAGATCCTTTGTGGGCCTAGCAGGATACTATAGAAGGTTCATAAATGGATTTTCCAAGATTGGTTTCCTAATCACCTCCCTTTAGAAAAAGGGAGTTAAATTCCTTTGGACGTCAGAATGTGAAGAGAGATTCCAAGAGATAAAATACCTTCTAACCAATGCACCTGTGATGAATATTGCAGACCCAAACAAATACTTCCTTGTTTGTAAAGAAGCCTGCAAGGAAGGGCTCAGAGGAGTCCTTATGCAAGAAGGACATGTAATTTTCTATGAATCCAAAAATTTGAATGAGCATGAAATCAATTATGTGACCCATGATCTAGAATTGGCTGCCATAGTAAATACTTTAAAAATGTGGAGGCATTACCTCCTGGGTAGAATATTTGTGATTATGACAAACCATTGTGGGTTGAGATATCTATTTGATCAACCAAATCTCAATGCTAGAAAAGCCATATGGATGGCTCTCCTTAGTGAGTTTGATTTTGAAATCAAACATATCAAAGGAAATGAAAATAGGGTGGTCGATTCCCTTAGCAAAAGTATGAGAGTGATTCACTTGGAAGCTATAAGCACCTGTGAAACAGATGTCAGGGAGAGATTCAAAAGTGCACAAGAAACAAATGCAATTTTCAAGACTGTAAAATAATATGTAGAACAAGAGCTCGCATGGCTGAAGTATGAGGATTATCAATTGTTGAATGATGGCTTGCTAACTTACAAAGGTATATTGTATATCCAAAATTGTTATGACTTGAAGAGGTTCATGATGGATGAACTACACAAAATACCATATACTGGTCATCTTGGTTATCAAAAGATGGTCACAACCACTAGGAAACTATTTTATTGGCTAGGATTGAAAAAGAACATAGTTGATTACTTAGCCAAATGTCTAGAATGTCAGCAGGTTAAGCCAGAGCACAAAAATCTAGCAGGGATGTTGCATCCCATACCAATCCCAGAATGGAAATGGGAAACCATCTCCATGTATTTTAGCACAGGGTTACCAAAATCAACCAAGCAAAATGACATCATCATGGTAGTTGTGGACAAACTGAGCAAGACTGCTCACTTGATTCTTGTCAATTCAACTTTCAAGGCAATAGATATTTCCAGTATTTTCATGTAATGAATATTTAGACTGCATGACATGCCTAAAGAGATCATATCTGACTGAGATACAAAATTTACCTCAAACTTTTGGAAATCTCTATTTGTTGGTTTCGAAACTAAGTTTCTATTTAGTACAGCCTATCACCCTCAAAATGATGGAGAAGAGGAGAGGGTAAACCAAGTATTAGAGGACATGTTAAGGATTCATGTAATGCATCATCTTAAGAAGTGGGAAGACTACCTACCAATGGTATAATTTTCCTACAACAATGGCTATCAAGAGTCATTGAAGATGAGCCCTTTTGAGGCCCTCTATGGTAGACAGTGAAAAATTCCAATCAGCTCGGATAACCCAGTAGATAGTGTAGTGACCGGGAATTCATTAAAACTACCATGAATTAAAACAAAGCGGAAATTTTTAAATTTACTAAAAATTCCCTTACTCTAACATATTCACTTCCCAGATTTTTGATAAATAAAATAACATTTTACATAACAGTTTGCATAACAAGTTAAATTTACATAATAATTTGCATAACAGGTTAAATACCTCGTTCTGATGCTGTCTCCCTTTGCTTGAACCAATCCGCAGCAGCTTGCTCCTTAAGACACCCCAAAACCAGCCACCCTACCGACCAGTACGCCTGGCCCTAGGACATCTATGGACGTCCTAGCCCTCCGAGCCCAAAACCCCTCAGCCCCGGTGCACTGTAAATCCCACTGTTCTAACTCTGTCTCAAAGCTTCCAAAAATCCCTCTCCTGTCGAATGCATGAATCAATCCCTCCAAAATGAATAATCCCCCCACTCCATGGTCCTTCCTCCCTTATGCCTCCTTCACCGCCCTCGCATCTCCCCCACCAACCACCTTATCCATACATTTATATCTATTTAATGGTCTTATCCTTTACTTAATGTTCCTTTTACGTATG
>JZKD02S2245576.1:140177-154538 GCA_000966675.3 Picea glauca | reverse complement strand
ATCTATTTAATGGTCTTATCCTTTACTTAATGTTCCTTTTACGTATGGGTTACGTTATCCCTTATGGGATACGTAACCCCATTTAACCTTATTTTATTTTCCCTCATTTGCTTAAACATAATTAATCAATTATTTAATTAATAATCAATTAATCACTAACCATTAGTTTAATACTTAATCATTTAATGTCTTATTTAATAATTACTCATTCATTAACCCTTAATCAAGGAGTTAATCATACTTCAGTTAATTGTAATCAAAATAATTAATTAATAACTTATAATTAATTAAGGTTATATAATAATTAATTATAATTTAGCTAATGTTTAGGATTATTTATGAAATTATTCATAGTAATAAGAAAAGGGTCATTACAGATAGAATTGCAATCGGTCCAGACATGATGAAAGAAATGGAACCGCAAGTAATTCAAATAAAATAGAACCTGAAAGTGGCTCAGGATAGACATAAAATTTATTCCGACAGAAAAAGGACTCGTAGAGAGTTCAAAACAGGGGATCATGTGTATCTCTGAGTTAGACCCAGGAAAATCTCCTTGAGAATGGGAGCCTTGCCAAGTTGGCACCTCGGTATTGTGGACCCTTTGAAATTTTGGATAGAGTGGGGCCTGTAGCATATAGTCTAGCACTTCCTCCCACAGTGAAGGCACATAATGTTTTCCATGTTTCATTACTGAAAAAGTATGTACATGATTCTAATCATATAATTGACTAGTTTGTGATTCAGGTGGAAACAGAGGGAGAATTCCTACCAGAACCACAATTCATAATAGACAAGAACGAAACTCCACTCAGGAACAGAACCATTGCACATGTCAAGGGGCAATGGAAAGACTTTGTTCTAGATGAAGCTACATGGGAAATGGAGGATGTCATGAAACATGCATACCCATTTTTGTTTACTTCTATACATACAGAGCACATCGGCATATAGAACACTGAGGAAAATGTTCCTTTAAGGGGCAGGGGTGGTGATTGTAATACCCATGTTTCCCCCAACTTGTAAATATAACTATAACTTTCCAAAAGACTATGGTAGACTAAATATGTGTGAATGTTGGAGTTGATGAACCTTTTGTTATAAAAGGTAATATATGTATTTATGTTATTAATTAAAATGGATAGTGTTTCATAACTGTTGAAAGGGGGGTTTTCCAAGATAGATCATGATTCTATGATAGATATGGTGAGGGGAACCATAAATGGTTGAGATGACCCCCACCAAACCAGTACCCTAATTAAATTAATTGCTAAGACCTTGAATAGTCCTCTGACCTAAAAATGAATTACTAGTCAGGAAGGTAGTTGGAAAAGTCCTCCTCAAGAGTTGATGAGGAGATGGGGAAGAGTATCCATCTGCAAGACTTTCAGACTTGACCATGAGATGATTATTCAGACCCATGAAATCATGTTGAGGAAGGAAAAAAATGAAGTAATTTCGTGGATAGAGGAATATCTGTGAGAAGCAGAGTGGAGAGACCAATCTCCATAAGAGAGAAGAGAGCTTGCAACTCTCTGGTTTGAAGGAGAACTGAGAAAAAATATCGTTCTAGGTGCAAGAAGTTGCTAGAATCATTTTCAGTCAAAGCTAATAAAAATGGTTGATGAGTGACTATGGAAGTACTCGTGCAGACCCCCTTACTTGGTATAGAGAAAACTGGTTGCCAATCCCTTGTGGGAGGAGGAGAGTAACATTCGTCCCTGACTATTATAGAGAAATAATAAAGAGTCTCTCTCAGAGAATAATGGTCTAGATCAGGGGTGGCCAGCGTTAAATTTATTTAGGAGTGGATTTTCCTAGGGTTGGGTGGAAACATGCACCCCTTTCAGTAGTCGCTTCACAATTTCTAGTTTTCTGATAAGTATTTCATACTCTATGTAGTGGAATTGAAATGAAGTTTGAATATACATGTCTATGACTAAGTTTTGTAATGAATGATTAATTTAGAAATGCTCATTGTCTTTCTATGAATTTCATACTTTTGAATGGTCTTCTGGCTACCTCAACTTAGTCGCTATAGCATTATGGGACATGGGTATGCAAGAGATTCGGGGTAGAGTTAACTAGAATGCTTAAGTCATGGCGACCTCTCGAATTACCTTCATAGGAATACCAAGTTCAAAATCTATGAAAGGAGGGTGCTTCCTTCATACACTTCACCTGTGTGATCGAGGGATCATGTCCATGTATTTAACCCATTCATGTCTAAGAGATTAGTGTTTATCCCATGAGAGTTTTCGGAGGACCCATATGACCAAGGTATGGGGACGCTATGCTAGGCCTGAATGGAGCTAAGAATTTATGGCTTCAGAACTTTGAGAGTTCAGAGCTTTGGGGTGTTACGACCTTACCATTTGAAAACTGGTCGAAGGAAACTTTGTGTCACGCTTACCCACGAGGTTGACCATTGTCTGGTGGTTTCACTAACCGTGGAAAATAGACCTATCCAACCTTTAAACCCTGACCAGTTAACCAGTCGCGAAGTAATGTGAGTCGCAGATCCGAGGGTATTCGAGAGTCCCCTTGGTCGTTGGATCTACGCTGAGGTAAGTCCAACATTGATCACTTAGGGAGAATAGAGGTTTTATAAAACAAAATTTTCTGAACATCAAAGTTGTGAATTGATGTGAACCATGGATTTGCAGTGTCTGGTGAAGATCCCTCTTAACCGTCTGATCAACCATTGGAGGGACTCGCGTATGGTACTTCAACGAATCCCTACTTTGGGAGATTGAATTTCTCATAACGTTGAAACCCCTGGAAGCTGGAGTTGTGAAGTAGTGGTGATCATAGATATAAGGACCCTTCAGGATCTCCCATGATCGTATATCTAAGGTCCCTTTAGGATCTCTCATGATTGTAGATATAGACCATGGTCAGCCCGATGTTTACCACTCTGAGAGAAAGGAGGAAACCATATAGAGAATCCCCTAGATGTCGAAGTTACGAAGAAATAGAGGTCGTAGATCAAGGGATCTACATGGATGCACCTCGACCATGAGATCTAAGGGCGTCGGAAGGCCATCATTCTGGAGTGATGTGGCACACTGATGTCATCCAGGGTGATGTGGAGCCACGATTGATGTGTCATGTGTCACCTTGATTAGTAAGCTTCATTGACCCTATGTGTCCATTAAAACATGACACATGTCACCCACTGTAGGGGCCATATGTCATATATACCTTTTCGTGTGTCACCACTAGCACATACTTTCTTGATCCATCTAGTGGGTGGAGTGCTCAGGACCCACTTATCCTTGCCTCTGATTTTAATATGTCACCACGTGCGAGGGTGGACCCTTCGAGAGTCAAGGACTTCGAGAATCTAGAGGTTTAGAGTGTAGAGTCATATATAATCCAAAAGGATCGAAGGTCAGAGCCACATGGAGAGATTGCGGTCTCCTTTGGGAGTTTAGGAATTCAGGACTCTGAAGGAGAGGTGTACAGAAAGGAGAAGGGACATTCAACGTTGAACACCAAACTTCCCTCTAGCTTAAGTGTTAAATGTGGATCAATATCCGCCATCAGATTTGATGGTGGGTGAATTTCCACCGTGGACGTAGGTATTTGGAGAAGATAAGACCAATATGGACCCATGTGGGTGCCATGCGGCCTTCATCTAATAGCGTCCTAAGAGATTCAAGAGACCATAACTAGCAATCCAGAGTTTGGATTTGAGCCTGGTAGCAGTCATTAGAAAGCTATGTGCGAGTAGAAGAGGATGAATACCTCAGACAGAGGATTCTATATGATTAGAGTAAGAAACAATTTGATGCCCCATCCCTAGAAAGGGTACTTAAGGGTCGGGTGTGTTACAAGAAAATCTAGGTGCACAATTTTTGCAAACCATGGTATTCACCCATGGTTTTTAATAACCAATGGAATTTGAAAAATAAATCAAATAAAAATAAAGTAATGAAAACACATGACTCCTACGAGGCACCCTGTAAGTACTATATATATGTTCCTCCTCTTATTTTTAAAGGATGACATTCATTAATGATGTAGTTCTAAGGATTTTACCTTTTAATAAAGAGTTGATTTCATGCCATATTATTCTCTTTATTTTATTTTCACACATTTACTTGTCTATTTTCCATTTCATTCCTTTAAGAATCCAAATTAGTGGATTATTGGTATCAAACAAATATTCTCCTTGATTATTTCTCAGTGCATGTCCCCAACTAGGTTAGGGTATAGATAGTTAGGTCTCGATCTAGTTTCACTTAAGGACAACCACTCTCGCTAGCCCAAGCAACCTCCCATGGTAGAAGAAAAGAGAGATGATATAGTAGGAGATCCTTTCAAGATGTTTCTCGAGGAATCCCTTGTGTGAAAAAGGAATGATATGATGGACAAATTTTCCTAGATCCTTCCATGACTATCAATGGTGGTCGAGGCATCTTCATCAAGAAACCATTTCAAAGGTGTGACTTCCTTCAATATACAAGTCAATTTTTATATCCCCTTATTTGAATGCTAGATAGATGTCAATGATTTGGAGAAATGGTTGAATATGTTAGAAGGTTATTAATCTAGTAAAAAAAAATATGATGGAAAAAATATCACCTTCGTGCTCCTTAAATCCCTTCCCCATGTTAGAGTTTGGTGTGAAGGTTACTGGGAGAGGTACACCATGAATGAATCTATGCCATTTGGGTGAGAACCCACCTAGGCATCTTTTGTGGATTCTCTCAAGGAGTAATTATACCATGTTGGAAACTATGATGATCAATACATGATATGGCTGAATTTGTGATAGGAGAGAGACCATACAGTGTTAGAGGGTACACCAACATATTCCATGCATTACGATCAAACCTGGATATCAAATATTTCGAATAACACCTAGTTCAAAAGTACCACAATGGCCTACACATGTACATATAAATAGAGATGGATTTTTTGGAAATCTCCTCATTGGGAGATGCCTATCAATATGTTGTCAAAATATAGAAGAAAGTTAAGTAGTGGAATAAGTGGGAGTTCAAGTTTGCAAATACACAACAATAGAGGCATGGAAAAGGAAATGCTAACTAAGAGAACAAAGGAAATGAGAAATCCTTAGTATTATGTGAGAATGATCAAGTGAATATTGTCTTGAGTGAATTGGAAAATAATGAGTGGTATTCAGATAAAATTTATTACTTGAAGAATCTATCATTTCATAACCACTTAGTTGATCATAAGAGATTAGCTTTAAGATTAAAATCCATGATATTTTGTTTGACCCATGACAGTACTAGTTGGAGAAACCATGATGGAATAATACTTAGATATGTCAACAAGGAAGAAACCAACAAGTTAGCTGAGGAATTCCATTTATGATATTGTGGGGATCACTTTGTCTATTTTGTCTGCAAGCAGATTCAACCCTTGGTATGCACTCATACCATGTTGATATTTTACCACTCTACTCAACACCTGACAATTATCTCAAAGATAAAATCACTTTATCTACTAAAATCACAACTCATTAATAAACTAAACATGCAATAGAAGCATAAAAAAGGAAACCAAATCAAGCACATAAGAACAACGTGAATTTTGGGTAAACCCCTAGAAAAACCCCGGAGGGAAAACTAGTCCAATGATTCTTTTATTAAGGCCAAAGTAGGGCTCCCATAATAGGGATAATGGCCCACTAAGATAATTATACATTGCAGACAAACATGAAAAATCATGTTCTATTGTATGACCTATACCAACACATTTTCCAGTGCCTCTGTGACTTTCCCTTCTTTGGCTTGTGGATTTTTGTGCCTTTACTTTCTTTCACTCACAAATATATGTGTTTGTCTCCTCTGATACCCACAAATGTGTAATAAAATACCATACGGAAACCTCTGTACGACTCTGCTCTTCCCTCTGGTCTCTATCCTTTGAAACCCACCTATGGATGCTTCTACTCTCTCTCCTCCTTGACCTTTATGACATGTAGATGGAAGTCCTTATCCACCTATAAATATCTTGAATCACAGTCCTTTGTGATTCAACCCTCTCATCAATACTTGGATGAACTCTCTTCACCCAACCCGTGAGATATCCTCACTCTAGTGTAACCAAAAGTCCTTTTCTCCTACACTCCTTATTATAAAAATTCCTTCTTTGCTATCCTCAACCTTTGTCTCTCACCAAGTCTCTCTCACAAGTGTATCTCACGAAATTCTCTACCTTGGTCTCTCACCAAGTAACTTCCTCTCAATGTGACTTCTCTTATACCCAAGCCTTTCTTTTATAATCATGAGTTACAATCTATTTCTAATCTTCAAAATGATCTACGATGTATATTACTTCTCACACGCAGTTAATATTTATATTACATGTTTCTTTCTAAGAATCAACTTAAATAACTGAATTCACTAATAAATACGGTTTTACTTTAATTAATTCCTTCTAATTAAAGTAAAATCAGGACTAGAATATTTTCTACTACTTCCACATGAAAAAAACATGCCTATGTGGAAGTACTTGTCCGATGCTACCAAAAAATCAACACTCCCTCTTAGCGAGGAAGGTACTTCTCCCACCTGGATTTTTCTCTATCTTTGCTACTAGATATGCTACCATGCTTTCTCTCCAATACACTTGATTGGATACTCCCTCTGACATAGAAGATATACCTACCATGATGGTTAGACCTATCTCCGAAGACCCACTACATCTAAACATGCTCATAGAAGTCTCCTTCTCTTGAGCATACTGGATGTCCATCTTGTACCATGAATCCTTATTGAATGACTTGGAAAGATGCTCCTTCCCACCTAAATTTTAAACATGACTCCCTCTAATTTTCTCAAACTTTGGAGCTACCTACTCCTTATTCTTTGTCACTATGTTGCTGGAAATTTCTCTCATAGGTTGGCCCTTTAGCCTATACAAGTTTCTCTATCTAACTCCAAAGAAAACTTCTTTTTGTGAGCTAGATCCTCTGGGTATGATAAGCATATTTCCATCCTAAAACGCTACATCAAATAACTTCTTCTCAATAATTGAGATTGATATCAAATGTATCTTGAGTTATGGAACCCATAGCACACCTTTCACTCTCAATGTGACTCCTGACTCCATCCAGAATGGAACTGTTCCAAATCCCTTCACTCCATTCTTGGTCCCCATACAAAATTCCACATGCATCTCTGATTCAAACTATGTGAATATCTTGAACACCTCTCATGCTCCTATCATGTGACATGTGGCTCCACTATCGATCAACCATGCATCAGCTAATATGATTCCCACAGAAGTATGGGAAACAAATAAGAACTATGTATGTTCAAACTTCTTTCAAAACTCGTCCACTTGAGCCTTTGTTGATGTAACACTTGACTTTTCTCATGTCATTATTCTTCTTTCCGTATTGAGCAGTCGAATCTCCACTGGAAACATTCTTGAAATTTACCTTCCTTTTCTGACTAGAAAGATCAAATTTATCATCATGGCTCCTCTTCAAACCATCCTTGGACTCTAATTGAGTCTCCTCCTAAATAAAATCATTCCATAGTCTATCAAACCCTAGAAATGTCTCTTCTACATAGATCCCTTTCAAAAAAGGTTCCCAAGACTTTGGAATACTTCTCAATGCTACATTCACCAACTCAACATCCTGTACTATCTCACCAATCATTGCAAGATGATCTTAGATCTATTTAATATTCATAAGTCACAACCATATCCTCATTAGACATCCTAACAACTTGAATTTAGTGATTCAATTGTATCAACATGTCTTTATTCTTTTTTCGGTATAGACTCCCCAAATTATCATACATTTTATTGGCAAATTTCTTCTCAGAAATGTGCAGAATCAAGTGATATTTCATTGATTCTAGCAACACCTTCTTGGCCTTCACTTTCATCTTCTTGTGAACTACCAATTCTTGCGGATATGTAGGAGATGAAACCACAACCTCAACATACTCTTTGAGTTCATTCTCCTCTAACAAAAGAAGAATCCTAGCCTTCCAATCCTGGAATTTTGTTGCCCCTTCTAACTTGTCCTCAATCTTCAATGTGTTCACCATATTCAAGATCTGATCTGATAACCCTCTACTGGAACTACCCTGTACTGTCCTATACAACCTATCAGCAAATTGTCCTTTTTTGACCCACGGATATTCGTGAGCTATCCTTCTATAAAATGTGTATGTATGTGCATGTCTACACTATGACTCACAGATTCCCTTTAAAAAAAAACATGTTCTTACCAGTACTCTTGTTTCCCTGAAAATATGTCCTTTGATTTCCTCTGTTGGTTATCTTCCTAAAAATATATGTCCTCTTGGTTTCCTCCCTTTAGAGAAACCTTGGCTCTGATACCATGTCTGTTTTCTCTCCAAGTGGATTCAACCCTTGGTATGCACTCATACCATATTGATATTTAACCACTCTACTCAACACCCGACATTTATCTCAAAGATAAAATCACTTTATCTACTAAAAGAATGACTGAGTAATCAACTAAACATGCAACATAAGCATAAACAAGGAAGCCAAATAAAGAACATAAGAACACCAAGAATTTTGGGTGAACCCTGGAAAAACCACTAAGGGAAAATTGATCCAATTATTCTTTTATTAAGGTAAAATTAGGGCTCTGGTAACAATTATAATGGCCCACTAAGATAATTATACACTGCAGTCAAACTTGGAAACTCCTTTTTTGTTTTATGACCTATACCAACATGTTTTTCCAATGCATATATGACTTTCCCTTCTCTATCCCACATATTTCCATGCCTTTCCCTTCTATGACTTGTAGATTTCCGCACCTGTCTCCTCTAAGACCCATGGATGTGTATGGAAATCTCGTACAATAACCTTTGTACAACTCTTCTCTTCCCTCTAGTCTTTTTCCTTTGAAACCCACCTATGGGTGCTTCTTCTCTCTATCTCTCTCCTCCTTGACATGTATGACCTCTAGATGCAAGTCCTTATCCACCTATCAAGATCTTGAATCATGGTACTTTGTGATTCAACTCTCTCATCAATACTTGGATGGATTCTATTCACCCAACCCGTGATATCTCCTCACTCTAGTGTAAGAAAAAGTCATTCTTTTCTCCTACACTCCTTAATAGAAAAAAGTCCTTCTTTTCTATCCTCAACCTTGGTCTCTTATAAAGTATCTCTCATAAGTGTATCTCACACAAGTCCCTACCTTGGTCTCTCACCAAGTGATGTCCTGTCAAAGTGACTTATCTTATACCCCAGTCTTTCTTTTATAATCATGAGTTACAATCTATTTCTAATATTCAAAGTGATCTATGGTTGATATTATTTCTCACACACACTTAAGATTTATATTACATGTGCATGCTTAGAATGTCCTTAAATAACTCAGTTCACTAATAAATACAATTTTAATTTAATTAATTCCTTCTAACTAAAGTAAACTGAAGAATAGAATATTTTTTACTACTTCCACATCAAAACACATGCCTATGTGGAGGTACCTGTCCGATGTTATCAAAACATCAACACAGTTTGCAACCCATACTAAAACACATAAAATCTTGACAAAAGGTTACTATTGACCTACATTGTTCACTAACACTCATCATTATGTTAGGTCTTGTCAACCATGCCAATTTGTTTTATGGAAACAATGATTTCCTTATTTACCTTTGAAACCAGTTATAGTTGAAGCACCTTTTCAATAATGAGGTTTGGATTTTATCGGTGAGTTTAAAGAAAATTATAGTAATCGATATCGATGGCTCTTGACCGCCACACACTATTTCACTATGTGGTTAGAGGCCATAACAAAAAATAAGGCAACTGGAGAGGTTGTAATGGATTTCCTTGAAGATCAAATAATCACAATATTTGGTGCCCCATCCAAAATCACTATTGATAATTCAAAAGATTTTAGTTCATTGGTTATGGAAAAAAAATTCTTGTGTATGGAATTATGTTGTCTCACTCTTCTAATTATTACCCACAATGGAATTGATTGGTTGAAATTACTAATGAGAACCTCATTAATATCATTAAGAATACTATGGGTGAAAATAAATAGAATTGGGATAGAAAGATCAAATATGTTATGGGAAGATTGTATCACAACTAATACTTCCACTTGGAAAAACCCTTTTGAACTAGTGTATGGAATGGAAGAAAAATTTCCTATTAACCTCCAGATTCCTATATTTCATATTATGAAACTTTCACATTAGATCAGGAAGCGTTACAAGGAAGAATTGATTAACATATAGATTTGGATGAATCTATAAGAAATGTTCTTGATCAAATGGTGAGAAATCAAGATAAATCAAAAGAATCTTTGATCATAAATCAAGACAAAGATATATTGAAGAGGGAGATTGTTACCCAAATGGGGAATATATAGGGTTAAATACATTATAAAGATATTATACTCATGTGGTATAAAAGAAAGGAAAAGTCGGGTTTGTGCAAGAAGTTTGATGGTATTTGGCTTGATCCTTATAAAATTGAGAGAAAGGATGGAGTTAATTATTTCTACTTATCTATCCTTGATGGAGAGAAGTTTCCTTTTTCAGTTAATGGATAACTTCTCAAGCTTTACATTGCAATTGGAACTTCATTTTTTAACTACAACATTGAGTAGGATAGTTGTAGGAGATTTTTTGTGCTTTATTCATGCATCTTGATTGTGCTTTCTTATTGCTTGTTTTTAGTTATCGCTTGACTTTATGATTTCTTATTTTATTTAATTTCATTTAATCTTGTCTAAAATAAATGTATGTATATCATTAAATAATTTTTTTTTTCATGTTTCTTTTATATTTTCCATATACCAAGGGGACTGTATTGTTGGAAATACTGAGAGGGGGGGTGAATCAATATTACCCTTTTTCAAAATTAGCAATTACTTTGATATTTTATTAATTACCACAATAGATCAACAATGGACTTGTATTTAAAATCAATTATATAAATATAATTAACATGAATTACAAGGTTTTATAAAGAATAATGAAGGACACCAATCCTTTTTAGAGAACCAACTCTAGTAGACACAAATCCCCTTCTTCAGGGCACCAACCCTAGGAAGCACCAACTCTCTTGTCTTTAGGGCACCAACCCCAGGAAGCACCAAGTCCCTTGTCTTTAGGGAACCAACCCTAGGAAGCACCAAATCCCTTGTATTTAGGTCACCAACCCTAGGAAGCACCAACTCCCTTAAATTACACTTTACTTAGTAAAGGATATGAATCCTTCTGTGCTCCTCCCTTCCACCCTCACTTCATAAGAATCATCAGTTCTTCTTCTTGGACTCTGTTGTTGTTTTGATATTATTATATGGACTACAGAGACACTTCTTCTTCACAGTTCTTCCTTTCTTATATAGTCACCCAAATGGTGTGAGCTATGAATCATTATGTCCCTTTGTTTGGACCATCACACCTCTTTATTTATATTAACAAAAATGATGTTTGTTTTTCTTCATTATTATTTTTCAAATTAGTTAGAGTGATTTTCATAAATCGATCACTGATATGGATCGATTTATTTTTTAACTCGATTCCATGTCTCTACAAATATTGCAGAAATCGAATTCTGCAGAGGCACTTCCTTCAAACCATTTACATGTGACCATATGTGAAAAACCACAGGATTATTAAACTAAGCAATGTTCCTAGCACTTCACGACTTATGTGTTTGTAACCCATGACCAGGGGTTGGAACCTAGTCCTTCGGACTTCGACCTTCATAATTTTTCTCTTTCATCCAGTCTTCCGAAGTTTGACCTCTCACAAGGATTGATTTAATGGTTAGCATGATTCCCAGAACCAAATCAATGGTCTATATTTGATCCTTACACTATCCTTCCATTGCTTTATCCAATGGCTATGAATTAATAAAATTTTGATATGGATGAACACTATTTACTTTGGGACTTCGGGACTTTAGGGGTTCGGAGGTCCAGGTAATTATTGTTCCAATTTCCACCGGAGTTGGTCAATGCCGAAGTGGTCAACATGGGATTTCTTACGTCATATTTCCACTACGTTTTGATCTAATGGTCATGTGAGAATCCAAAGGATCTTATATAAATGATTAACATTGACTTCAGCCTTCGATGCTTCGGTTAGTTGATGGTTTCCCCCCAAGGAAAAATTCCTAGAGTGACGTAACTTGCGGACGTCACTGTTGACTTGGCACTTTTCGAGTGGCTGCCATGTGTCATTTAGATTTGTGACTTACGTGTACCTAAAATGCCAACTGGACCTTGACACTTGTTATCATTTTATTGTGCCATGTGTCCTTGCTGATGTGGTCTTTATTGACGTGGATTGCCTGATGTATCACATGTCCTCCTCCTAGATCTAGTGATCATAGGTTCATATGAATCCTTGATCCAACAACTGTGATCATTTCTAGATCAATGGTCTAGATTCATTTCCGCATTCAGAAATTTGGGTTATTCGCTTTTCCCACTTCCAAATTCTCCCAGAGTGAGATTCTCCGAATAAACCTCGAGTAACTTGACTTCATCTAACGATCCTTATTTGATGTGATCAGTTCTAGATCAATGATCTAGATTAATTTCATCCTTCAATAATTCTTGTTATTCGCTTTTCCCACTTCTCAATTCTCCTGGAGTGAGATTCACCAAATAAACCCTGAGTAAATTAACTTCATCTAATGATCCTTCTTTGATGTGTTCAGTTCTATATCAATGGTCTACATTCATTTTGGCCTTCGGGAGTTCAATTTATTCTCTTTTCCCCCTTCTCAATTCTCCCGGAGTGAGATTCCCCAAATAAACCTCAAGTAACTTGACTTCATCTAACGATCCTTCTTTGATGTGAAAATATTAACACGATCCAACAGTTGTCAGGAATTCGGCTATTCAGGATCTCGGGCCTTTGCCTTGCTTATCCTATCCTTCCATTTCATTTTGATCAGACAGTCCATATGACTCCCAAAATGTTTCTTATATCGGATGACTCATGTCCATCCTTGATCTTAATGGTTGGAAAACCTCTTGAAGATCTTGCTTCATATCAGTTGGTTGAGATCTAATTCTTCACAACCTCTGACTTCCCCTTAATCTGACGGTGCTGGACTATCTCGAAATGATAATGGATGACTCTTATGCATCAACTCTTCTGAGCCTCCTGTGTGTCATCTCTTCTGAGATTTTTGGTTTATACTTGGATTACATCTAAACCAAGATCATTGATTTGTTGGGAATTTGATCCCTATCACCTTAATGTGATTTCCCTTCTGATCTTCAATTAATGTTTCTTTCTTCTGATCTATTTCATCACTATTTCTCCTTAGATTTTAATAATTATTTGTGCATTCTTTACTCCTTCTGTACATGGATTCTTTGTATGTTATCTCTCATGATATTTTAGGATCTCAAAGACATATAATGATAATACCATATTGATATTCTTGACATTAATTCCATAATCAACATTGATCATTTTGACCGTCTTTGACATCAATGCCAACACCATAACACCATGTCCAACACACATAACCTTGTCTTGTATTGGAGTTCCAAATATTGTTGAGGTTCTCATGCACTCTACAATGACCATACATCCCCATGTTGGAGATAAATGTTACCCCCTAGAATCTAAGGGTAATTAGAGGAGATTTTTCTCGTATTATCCATACCATAGAAAACATTTCCATAAAAGAGATCCATGGTTCTCCAAAGATAGTTGACCATATATGCTTCCCAGAATATGCTCAAATCACTCACATTTGATGACTATGGTGCATGCCATACATGAGTTACATTATTTCATTTCTCCATATTAAGAATTAACACCTTATGTACTTGCCATGAAAGTAGTGACCATTGGTTGTGTTGGGAAATGGATCATGATGCTCTAAAATTGAGCCTTTTTCCCTTGTTTCACCTTGATTATCATCATCATATTCTAGATAAGTTATGTCACTCATGGGTTAAGTTCTACCACTGGGGGGATTTGATAGTTGTAGTGTGTTCATATCCCCATCCATACATAACATTCTCCATCCTTCCCATTTCCATTGTCCCACTCTTGGGTTGGGTTTCATATGTCAGACGTAAAGGTTCATGCTTCATAATTGTAAGTTTTAAACCTGTGAAGTAAAGAAATACATATATATTCTTAAGAAAAACATAAATTAATCAATGGCTCATACACATAGTACACAGAGCTTTACACTGGAAACCTTTAACCGGGAGAAAACCAGCCTTCCTTGGTGTCACACCTTTCAACTCTTCATGTATTAATTTCACCATTCACCATACAATATATACAAGGTTTTAGGTATTCTGTAAGCTACCAAAACCCTAATCCCTTAATACAGGATCAATTTAGAAAACCGCTAAAAATAGCAAAATCC